>PVJI01019581.1:0-12788 GCA_004026765.1 Micronycteris hirsuta | reverse complement strand
TGCTTTTGACCCAGCAATTCTACTGCTCGGAATATACCCTAAGAGCCCTGAAACTCCAGTCCAAAAGAACCTATGCACTCCAATGTTCATAGCAGCACAATTTACAATAGCCAAGTGCTTGAAGCAATCTAAGTGCCCATCAGCAAATGAGTGGATCAAGAAACTATGGTACATTTACACAATGGAATTCTACACAGCAGAAAGGAAGAAGGGGCTTATACCCTTTGCAACAGCATGGATGGAACTGGAGAGCATTATCCTAAATGAAGTAAGCCAGGCAGTGAGGGACAAATACCATATGATCTCACCTTTAACTGGAACATAATCAACAAAAGCAAAAACTAAGCAAAACTTAACCAGAGACATTGAAATTAAGAACAATTTAACAATAGCCAAGGGGGAGGGGGGAGGGAACAATGGGGAGAAGGGTTTTCAGGAACCACTATAGAGGACACATGGACAGAACCAAGGGTGGGGAGGGAGGCAGGGAAGGGAGTTGGGATGGAGGGGGACGGGAGGGGAGAGTATGCAGAAAACTGTAATTGAACAACAATAAAGTTAAAAAAAGCTGAAGAAGAAAAAATAAAAAAATAATAAAAAAAGACTTAAATGTAAAATCTTTTTAAATATATTTTATTGATTATGCTATTACAGTTGTCCCATTTTCCCCCTTTATTCCCCTCCACCCCACACCCTCCACATTCCCTGCACTTTAGTTTTTGTCCATGGGTCATACACATAAGTTCTTTGGCTTCTATATTTCCTATACTATTCTTAACCTCCTCCTGTCTGTTTTCTATGTACCATTTATACTACTTATTCTGTGTACTTTTTCCTCCTCTGTCCCCCTCCCACTCCCCTGTTAATATCCCTCCATGTCTTATATAAATCCCTTTAACATTTCATATAATAAAGAATGGGTGATGATGAACTCCTTGAACTTGACCTTATCTGAGAAGCACTTTATCTGCCCTTCCATTCTAAATGAAAGTTTAGCTGGATAGAGTATTCTTGGATGCAGGTCTTTGCCTTTCATGACTTCGTATACTTCTTTCTAGCCTCTTCTTGCCTGAAAGGTCTCTTTTGAGAAATCAGCTGACAGTCTTATGGGAATTCCTTTGTAGGTAACTGTCTCCTTTTCTCTTGCTGCTTCTAAGATTCTCTCCTTATTTTTAATCTTCGGTAATGTCATTATGATGTGCCTTGGTGTGTTCCTTTTTGGGTCCAGCTTCTTTGGACTCTCTGAGCTTCCTGGACTTCCTGGAAGTGTATTTCCTTCACCAGCTTGGGGAAGTTCTCCTTCATTATTTGTTCAAATAAGTTTTCAATCCCTTGGTCTTTCTCTTCTTCTTCTGGCACCCCTCTGACTCGGATGTTGGGATATTTAAAGATGTCCTGGAAGTTCCTAAGCCTCTCCTCGTTTTTTTGAATTCTTGTTTCTTCATTCTTTTCTGGTTGAATGTTTCTTTCTTTCTTCTGGTTCACATCGTTGATTTGAGTCCCAGTTTCATTCCCATCACTATTGGTTCCCTGTACATTTCCCCTTATTTCTCTTAGTGTATTCTTCCTTTTTTAATCTAATTTGTGACCAAATTCAACCAATCCTGTGAGCATCCTGATTAACAGTGTTTTGAACTGTGTATCTGATAGGTTGGCTAGCTCTTCTCCACTTAGGTATTTTGATCTGCTCTTTCATTTGGGCCATTTTTTTTTCTCGGTGAGCCTATTACCTATAAGGGGTGGAGCCTTAGGTGTTCACCAGGGTGGGGCAACCCACAACACTGTTGTGATCCTGCCTGTGGGGGCAGGGTCTGAGAGGGAACAATGGCGCTTGCTCCGCTCTCTGCCAGCTTTCGGTCACTTCCCCCCGCTATGCACAAGCAAATTGGTCCCTTCTGTGCTGGTTCCCGGATGGGTGGGCCTGTGTAGTTCTAAGTCCCTTAGGGTCTCTGCAATGAACTCTCCTGTGAGGCTGGAGTTCCTCCTGCTGTCACCTCAACCCCCACAGGTGTTTTCATTTGGTGGTTTGAGGATTTATTTCCCCATGATGGTGGGTTGCTAGGTCTGCTCTGCTCCCCAGCTTTTTCTCCCGGATCATCTGCATGAGAATGAGGGATCACCCGGTCCACCAGTCTTGGCCCCGCTGGGTCCTGGTCAACCAGCCACGGGTTTCTCCAGGTGCACTGGCCCTGTGTTTTGCTGAGTGCACCGGATGCCATTTGGCCAGATGCACTGGCTGCGGTTCTCTCCAGACAGCTGCAGCGTTGCCAGTACCACTCGACAAACCGCAATCTCACCATGCACTCTCCTCCTGGCTCTGCCCCACTTACCAAACTGGATAAACGTATCTTCTTTAACTCCTTGGTTGTCGGATTTCCATGCAGTTCTATTTTCTGTCAGTTCTGGTTGTTTTTTGTGTTTAAAATGTTTTTCCTCTTTTGGTTGTGCGAGGAGGCACAGTATGTCTACCTACACATCCATCTTGGCCAGAAGTTAAATGTAAAATCTTAATCCATAGACTTCTTGGAGAAAATATAGGGAAAAAGCTCCTTGACATTGGTCTTTGCAATGCTTTTCTGGATACGACACTAAAAATACAAAAAATGAAAAGCAAAAATAAACAAGTGACACTACATCAAACTTAAAAGCTTTTACACAGCAAAAGAAACAATCAACAAGAAAAGGCAACTTATGTAAAGTCAGAAAATATTTGCAAACCATATATCTGATAAGGGGTGAAAATTCAAAATACATAGGGAACTCATAAAACTCAAATAGGCTAAATACCTAAATAATCCGATTTTTATTCCAGCTCTGAATACTTTTCAATTTATTTTTTCATATTTTTATATATTATATTATTTTTTTTAGATTTTAGTTATTTATTTATAGAAGAGGGGAAAGAAAGGAGAAAGAGAGAGAGAGAAACATCAGTATCCGGTTGCCTCTCATGCATCCCCTACTGGAGACCTGGCTCGCAACCCAGGTATGTGCCCTATTGGAAATTGAACTGGTGACCATTTGCTTTGCAGCCCATGCTCAATTCACTGAGGCACACCAGGCAGGGCTTATTATTTTTTATTGTTGTTCAAGTAGAGTTCCCCGCATTCCCCCCCCCCACAACTGTCCCCCACCCCACCTTAGCAATCCCCACTGCCCACCCTTGATCCTACCCCCTCTTTGGCTTTGTCCATGTGTAATTTATGCATGTTCCTTGATGACCCTTTCTCCTTTCCCCCCATTATCCCCTCCCACCTTCCCTCTGGTTACTGTCAGTGTGTTCTTTATTTCAATGTCTCTGGTTATATTTTGCTTGCATGTTTGTTTTGTTTATTAGGTTCTACTTATAGGTGACATCATGTGGTATTTCTCTTTCATCACCTGGCTTATTTGACTTAGCATAATACTTTCTAGTTCTATCCATGCTGTCACATGAGTAGTAGCTCCTTCTTTCTTTCTGCTGCATAGTATTCCATTGTGTAAATGTACCACTGTTTTTTGATCCACGCATTTACTGATGGGCACCTAGGTTGCTTCCAGCACTTGGCTATTGTAAATTGTGCTGCTATGAACATTGGGGTGCATAAGTTCTTTTGAATTGGTGTTTCAGTGTTCTTAGGGTATAATCCCAGCAGTGGAATCTCCAGGTCAGAAGGCAGTTCCATTTTTTGTTCTGAGGAAATTCCATACTGTTTTCCACGGTGGCTACACCAGTCTGCATTCCCACCACAGTGCACTAGGCTTCCCTTTTCTCCACATCCTCTCCAACATTTTTTGTTGCTTTGTTTATGATGGCCATTCTGACCCATGTGAGGTGGTATCTCATTGTGGTTTTAATTTGCATCTCTCTGATGGCTAGTGATGCTAATTATCTTTTCATATGTCTCTGGGCCCTCTGTATGTCCTCCTTGGAGAGGTGTATGCTCAGGTTCTTTGCCCATTTTTATTGGATTGGTTGTCTTCCTGGAATGGAGTCATGTAAGTTCTTTATATATTTTGGAGATCAAACTCTTGTCTGAGGTATCATGGGCAAATATGTTTACAGATAATGTTGGTTCCCTTTTAATTTTGTTGAGGTTTTCCTTGGCCATGCAGAAGCTTTTTAGTTTGATGTAGTCCCATTTGTTTATTCTTTCCTTTATGTCCCTTGCCTAGGTGACATTGGTGAAAATATTACTGCATGCAATATCTGAAATTTTCCTGCCTATATTCTCCTCTAGGACTTTTATGGTGTCATGACTTATATCTAAGTCTTTTTTTATTGTTGTTCAATTACAGTTGTCTGCATCCCCCCCCACTGCTCCCTCCCACACCAGGCAATCCCACCTCTCTCCTTTGCTTCTATCCTACCCATTTGGCTTTATCCATGTGTCCTTTATAGATGTTCCTGAAAACCCTTCCCCCTCCCCCCCATTATCTCCTCCCATGTGCCCTCTGGTTACTATCAGTTTGTTCTTAATTTCAATGTCTCTGGTTATATTTCGCTTGCTTCTTTGTTTTGTTGCTTAATTTCCACTTATAGGTGAGATCATATGGTATTTGTTTTTCACCGCCTGGCTTATTTCACTTAGCATAATGCTCTCCAGTTCCATCAATGCTGTCAAAAATGGTAGGAGCTTCTTCTTTCTTTCTGCTGTGTAGTATTCTATCATGTAAATGTACCATAGTTTTTTGATCCATTCATTTACTGATGGGCACTTAGGTTGCTTCCAGCACTTGGCTACTGTGAACTGTGCTGCTATAAACATTGGGGTGTATAGGTTCTTTTGGATTGTTGTTTCATGATTCGTAGGGTATAATCCAAGCAGTAAAATTTCTGGATCAAAAGGCAGTTCCATTTTTAGTTTCCTGAGAAAATTCCATACTGTTTTCCACAGTGGCTTCACCAATCTGCATTCCCACCAACAGTGCACTAGGATTCCCTTTTCTCCACATCCTCTCCAACACTTGTTTGTTGCTTTGTTTATGATGGCCATTCTGACTGATGTGAAGTGGTATCTCACTGAGGTTTTAATTTGCATCTCTCTGATGGCCAGTGATGCTGAGCATCTTTTCATATGTCTCTGGGCCTTCTGTATGTCCTCCTCAGAGAAGTGTCTGTTCAAGTCTTTTGCCCATTTTTTAATTTTTTTTTTTTTTTTTTTGGTAATCCTGGAGTGGAGTCATATGAGTTCTTTATATATTTTGGAGATCAAACACTTGCCCAAGGTATTATTGGCAAATATGTTTTCCCATATAGTTAGTTCTCCTTTCATGCTATTGCTGTTTTCTTTAGCCATGCAGAAGCTTTTTTTTTTTACAATATAAAAACTAGTGCTTTATTCTAAAGAGTACAGAATATGTACAAAATTTCTAAAACTGTGAAACTAATGCATGCAGAAGCTTTTTAATTTGATGAGGTCCCTTTGTTTATTCTTTCCTTTATGTCCGTTGCTTCAGGAGATGTATCAGTGAAGACGTTGCTGCGTGGAATGTCTGAGATTTTCTTGCCGATGTTTTCCTCTAGGACTTTTATGGTGTCATAACTTATATTTAAGTCTTTTACCCACATTGAATTTATTTTTGTGTATGGTGTAAGTTGTTATTCGAGTTTCATTTTTTTTGCATGTAGCTGTCCAGATTTCCCAACACCATTTGTTTAAACAGCTATTTTTACTCCATTTTATGCTTCTGCCCCCTTTGTCAAATAGTAATTGACCATAGGTACTTAGGTTTATTTCTGGGCTGTCTATTCTGTTCCATTGGTCTATGTGTCTGTTTTTCTGGCAGTACCAGGTTGTTTTTATTACAGTGGCCTTGTAATATAGGTATTGTGATCCCTCCTGCTTTTTTCTTCTTTCTCAAAACTGCTGCAGTTATTCGGGGTCTTTTATGGTTCCATATAAATTTATGAAGCATTTGTTCTATGTCTGTGAGATATGTCATTGGTACTTCATTAGGGATTGCATTGAATCTATACATCATTTTGGGTAGTATGGCGATTTTAATGATGTTAATTCTTCCAATCCATGAGCATGGTACATGCTTCCATTTGTTTGTGTCTTTCTTAATTTCTTTCTTCAGTGTTGTATAGTTTTCTGAGCACGGGTCTTTCACCTCCTTGTTTAGGTTTATTCCTAGGTACTTTATTTTCCTTGTTGCTATATTAAATGGGATTTTTTTCCTGATTTCTATTTCTGATATTTTATTCCTGGTGTACAAAAATGCCTTTGATTTCTGGATATTGACTTTGTATCCCACTGTTTTGACAGATTCACTTATTAGGCTGAACAGTTTTTTGATGGAGTCTGTAGGATTTTCTATGTACACTATCATGTCATCTGCAAACAATGACAGTTTTGCTTCCTCCTTTCCAATTTAGAAGCCTTTTATTTCTTTTTCTTGTCTGATTGCTGTGGCTAGGACTATGTTGAATAGGAGTGGTGAAAGTAGACATCCTTGTCTTATTACTGATCTTAGTGGGAAAGCTGCAAGGTTTTGTCCATTGAGTATGATGTTGACTGTAGGTCTCTCATATATGGCCTTATTACATTGAGTAATGCTCCCTCTACTCCCACTTTGCTGAGTGTTTTTATCATAAATGGCTGCTCTACCTTATCAAATGCTTTTTCTGCATCTATTGATATGATCATGTGATTTTTGTGGTTCGTTTTGTTTATGTGGTGTATTATGTTTGTTGATTTGCAAATATTGTACCATCCTTGCATCCCTGGGATGAATCCCACTTGATCCTGGTATATGATCTTTTTAATGTATTGCTGGATGCAGTTTGCCAGTATTTTGTTGAGGATTTTAGCACCTATGTTGATCAATGATATTGGCCTGAAGTTTTATTTTTTTGTTGTGTCTTTGTCTGGTTTTGGCATTAGGATGATGCTGGCTCCATAAAAAGTGTTTGGAAGTCTTCCTTCTTCTTGGATATTTTTGAATAGTCTGTGAAGGATAGGGTTACCTCTTACTTAAATGTTTTCTAAAATACTCCTGCGAAACCATCGGGTCCAGGGCTTTCGTGTGCCGCGAGTTTTTTTTTATTACTGCTTCAATTCATCAGCTGCTATTGGTCTGTTCAGGCTTTCTGCTTCCTCTTCATTGAGTTTTGGAAGATTATATTTTTCTAGAAATTTGTCCATTTCACCTAGGTTTTCAAATTTCTTGGCCTACAGTTCTTTGTAGTAATTTCTTATAATACTTTGTATTTCTGTGGTATCAGTTGTAATCTCTTCTCTTTCATTTCTGATTGTGTTTATCTGGGTCCTCTCTCTTTTTCTTGATGACCCTCTTAAAGGCTTGTCAATTTTGTTTACCTTTTCAAAGAACCGGTTCCTGGATTTATTGATCCTTAGAATTGTGCTTTTAGTCTCTATGTTGTTTAATTCTGCTCTGATCTTGGTTATTTCCTTCCTTCTACTTGCTCTGGGCTGTCTTTGTTGTTCCTTGAGTTCTTGTAGGCAAAGTGTTAGGTTGTTTATTTGAAATGTTTCTATCTTTTTTAGGTAGCCCTGTATGGCTATGAACTTCCCTCTTAGGACTGCCTTTGCTGTGTCCCATAAGTTTTGGGTTGTTGTAAGTTCATTTTCATTCATTTTGAGAAACTTTTTGACTTCTTCCCTAATCTCATCCTTGACCCATTCATTGTTTAATAGCATGCTATTCAATCTCCATGAGTTTGTGCGTTTGGGGGTTTTTCCCTTAAGGTTGGTTTCTAATTTCAGTCCCTTGTGGTCAGAGAAAATGCTTTATATGATTTCAATCTTCTTGAATTTGTTGAGGCTTGTTTTGTGTCTTATCATGTGGTCTATCTTTTACAATGTTCCATGTGCATTTGAAAAACATTTAAGTCTTTTATCCATCTTGAATTTATTTTGGTGAATGGTATAAGTTGGTGGTCTAGTTTCTTTTCTTTTTTAACATATACTTGTCCAGATCTCCCAATACCATTTATTGAAGAGGTTATTTTTACTGCATTTTATGCTCCTGTCCCCTTTGTTGAATATTAATTAACCATAGAGACTTGGGTGTATTTCTGGGGTCTCTGTTCTATTTCATTGATCTATGTGTCTGTCCTTATGCCAGTGTCAGACTGTCTTGACTACTGCGCCATGTAATACAGTTTGATATCAAGTATTGTGATCCCTCCTACTTTGTTTTTCTTTCTCAAGATTCCTGAGGCTATTTGGGGTCATTTATGGTTCCATATAAATTTTTGAAATATTTGTTCTATATCTGTGAAATATTTTATTGGTATTTTGATAGGAATTGTGTTGAATTTATAGATTGCTTTGGGTCATATGGACATTTTGATTATGTTAATTCTCCCAATCTATGAACATGGTATACAGTTCCATTTATTTGTGTCTTCCTTAATTTCTTTCTTCAGTGTTCTGTAGTTTTCTGAGTAGAGCTCTTTAATATATGCAAATTTTGGAAAATCATCCCCAAGGTTGTGAGATCCCTTGACAGAATACAGGTTATGAAGAATCCAACTGTATTACAAATGTATGACATAACTTCACTGATATCAGTACATGATTGAATAAATAAATGCAAAAACACATCTTCTGCATAGAATTCCCAGTAATTTAGGTAGACACTCCTTTGTCAAGGAGTTAGAAGTTAACTCATCACACCTTAAGTATAGGCTGTGCCAAGTGACTTATTTCCAAAAAGCAGGGTATGGAAACGGTCGGATTGGGGGTAAAGATAACTTTACATTGGAAAAATCTGATAGATCTGCACTTTCTCAGATGATTAAAGTCAATATCAACAGTGATAAAATTTGTCGATAGAATGTACCCTAGATATGATGTGATGAGAAGGAGCTTTTGCACCTATGTGTTTCCTCCTAAAAACCTATAACCCCAGTCTAACCACAAAAAATAATTCAGGCAAAGAAATCCAAAGTGAGGAACATTCTTCAAAACACCTGACCAGTATTCCTCAAAAGTGTTGAAGTCATCAAAAACAGAGAAAGTTTAAGAAACTCCCACAGATTAGAGGAAGGTTGGGATGAATGCCATGTGGTATCCTGGATGAGATCCTTAAACAGAAAAGAGACATTAGGGGAAAAAACTAAGTCTGTATATGAGTAAAGAGTGACATTTAATTAACAGTTGTGTATCAAAGTGGTTCTTTATTTGTAAAAAATGCACCATAGCAATGTAAAATGCTAATAACAGGGGAAATTGTGTAAGGGGCATATAGGAACTCCCTGCATTATTTTTACAACTTTTCATAAATCTAAAAGTATTCTAAAATAGAAATGTTTATTTACATAAAAATAACTAAGTGAATATACAGGTTTATTATAAACGCTATGGAAAATACAAAACAAAGTAAGGGAGATTGGGTATTGGGGGGTGGACCAGGTGCTATTTTACACAGGTGGTTGAGGAAGGCCTGTCTGAAGAGCTGACATTTAAACAGGTATGAGAGAGCAGAAAGCTATGTCAGCATCCAGGGGGGAGAGGATACCAGGAAGTGGAAACAGCAAGAGCAAAGGATCAAGGCGAGAGCTGTCAGACAAGAGCCCCTTGAAGATAGGTACAACACAAAGAAGGTCTGAACCATGGCAGTGGTGGGAGGGAAGGCAAAGGAGTCAGACTTGAGAAATATTTATTTTATGGACCAAGAAGAAAATAAAAATTATCTAGAAGAAGGGGCCCCTCACTATGCACAGCTACCACTTCATCATGTGGCAATGCTCAGGGTGCATTTGCTTTACCACTGCTCAGTACTTACTACATTGGATCCTCAGTACTTACTACATTGGATCCAACCCTGCCATGTGATCCCTGCTTCTAGGAATGAGGTCACTGAAGATGAGACTGAAAATTTCCAGCTCACAGCTTGCAAGGTCAAACTAGAAAGGCAAAACTATGCCTTCTAACCATATATTCTGTGGTTTTCCACTTCCCTGAGTCTCACCATACTTTCCATGACAGGACCAAGGTATTTTGAAGGCAAGGAACATGTGCTTTGATAAATTCTAGAAAGTGATGGGGCAAAAGGCTGCCCCCAAAAACCCCAGGGACAAGTCTTAGTCTAGTCTAAATCTGACTCAGAGGGAAACTTTTTATATAAAGTCATGATATTAATAATGTCTCTTTACCACCTACATATGCAAGGTCAGAAGGACAGGTTTTCTGCTACTATCAAGTCTAGAGTTCTTGCCATTCTTTAGAATACCAAATGGAACATGGAGATTCATGCCTCATATTATATGTGTGTATATATCCTAAATTTCTAGATTATGCAACACATGTTCTTCTTCCATCTTTTCCAATCTATACACATGTGTCTAGGGTTGACAAGGGCTATAACTGCCCCTAGCAAATTTTCCCAGGCATAACAACAGCAGCTGGCTCACCCTAAGTGGTTATCAGAGTGTGAAATCAACCACAGGAAACTATCATGCCAAAGTAACACCCTTCTCAGCTCTCAAGCATTAAGGAGATATTGATATTGGGAGTGCCCAAAGTTATCTCTATGAATTTACTCCAAATCTATTTTGTCATTATACGATGTTATAATTAATATTATTAGGCCTTTAAATCATTGGTCCCCTGAAACTGTAACATATAAAGATTTTTCTGTGCACTCACTGTCTAAATTAAAAACATTTCTAATTTATTTTACCCCAAACCTCTTAGTAGAGGCTCCAAATAATTCTTGGAAAGACACTCCATCTTGCTATCCCTGTGCTTCTCTGCTATACTTGCTCCCATCATAACCCAGTGCCACTCCTGTTACAACCCCAAAGAGCAGCATTTCTTCTCATCTTCTGAACTCCACCTATTACCATCTTCTTCTACATAGTTAAATGGAGTGTTCCTTACCATTCTGCTACCTTCCTGGGTCTTGGGCATTTGCAAAATTAGACAGAATCTCATAACAATGTGAGACTTGAGTGTGTGGAAAGATTTTTTCCTCAAATACATTTTGGTCTCACAGTGGACAAGAATGTTAAAATACTTAGCTGTCCATAATAATTTGATTTTTCTAACAATATAATTTAACTTGACTATACGTCATGTATTAATAGATTTTAGAATGGTATCCTCCCTCCCTCTCTTACACACTCTTTTTTTTCCTTTCCAAAGGTATATATTAATTATAATCTCGAGGCCTGTTTGCCTCTGAAGTAGACTAGGGGACTTTTTAAGCTGTTAAATTAGTCTCTGTTCTTGGAGAGCATTATGCTAAGTGAAGTAATCCAGATGGTGAAAGAGAAATACCATATGATCCCACCTTTAAGTGGAACCTAATCAACAAAACAAACAAGCAAGCAAAATATAACCAGAGTCATTGAAATTAAGAACAAATGGACAGTAACCAGAGGGGAGATGGGAGAGGTTAATGGCGGGGGAGGAAAGGAGGAAGGGTTTTCAGGAACAACTATAAAGGACACATGGACAAAACCAAGGAGGGGTGGGATCAGGGGAGGGAGGTGGGGGTGGCTGGGATGGGGCAGTGGTGGGGGGGAAAGGCAGAGAACTGTACTTGAAGAGCGACAAAATTTAAAAGAAATGGGAAAAAAAAGAATAGCTATGTCTGGAGCCATCTTGGAGAGAGACAAGATATTGAAGGTGTTTAATTAATTTACCTTGTGGTTCTAGGTTAAACTGTCTGAGAACTGATTTCCTCGACAGTTCTGCTCCAGGCCTCCTAAAATGTCGCATATTATGACTCATGCTTCCTTCTGGAAATGACAAAACTTCCGATCTAGGTTTTAGATCTCACCATCCGATCTAAGCCTCCTGCTTTTGGTTCTCTGTGCTCTCAAGAAAGAATGTAGTCATATGTTACCTGTTGCCATGGTGGGCAGGGAAACCCATCTTTTGTTTTTTCAAAGGGAAAAACACACAGACACACACACATACCCAAAGAATGACACACTGAAAATTCTAAAAATTATCAGGCAGAGAATCAAAACCATCAGCTCCCACCTACACAACCCTGAAAAATAAATAAATTATTTAAGAATTGTAAAAACAAGTGGGAGATGACTTTTTAACCATTTATGTCTCATAGTTTAAAAAACTGTTTAGTTTTCTAATGAAGGAACTGTATAGTAACTTTGCAAATGTTAATGCTTTTCTTATTCAAAGTGGTCTTAAAGAGCTTGGATTTTGCAGAACAGCACTGACACATTTCCCAGGAAACTGAATTCCCTATGTCTCTAAAGAGATGTTTGGGAGAAATTTGCAGCATTAGAAGAGAGGAGGAGAGAGGGAAGAATGAGGAAAGGAAAGAGTATATTTGGCAACAATATTCTGTCCCCCTGGAATCTGCTCTAGATTGTCCTATAACAGCCCAAAATATAAATGTGCGCTAATCTGTATATTATAGTGTATAACTGAGTACTCATTTACAAATATAATTTACTGGAGTGTAAAAGAACTCAGAATATTTTTTTAAAATATATTTTATTTACATTTGTCCCATCCCCCCCTTTATTCCTCTCCGCCCCACATGCCCCCCATTCCCTGCCCTTTAGTTTTTGTCCATGGGTCTTACACATGAGTTCTTTGGCTTCTACATTCTCTCCTTATTTTTTTAATTATTTTATTGTTGTTCACTTACAGTTGTCTGCATTTACCCCTACCCCCAACCCCAAGCAAACCCACCTCCCTCCCTTGCTTCCACCCTCCCCCTTGGTTTTGTACATGTGTCCTTTATAGCAGTTCCTGAATACCCTTGTCCCCATTATCCCCTTCCCCCTCCCCTCTGCTTACTGCCAGATTGTTCTAAATTTCAATGTCTCTGGTTATAATTTGTTTCTCTGGTTG
>PVJI01019580.1:6377-30832 GCA_004026765.1 Micronycteris hirsuta | reverse complement strand
TCTTTCTGCTGGTCCACTCCGTTGATTTGAGTCCCAGTTTCCTTATCTCTATTGGTTCCCTGCAGATCTCTCCTCATTTGTTCAAGCAAGTTCGTTAATTTTTCGTCGAATTCTGAAAGCATCCTTATTACAAGGGATTTGAACTGTGCATCTGATAGGTTGGCTATCTCTTGGTTGGTTAGCTCTGGGGTTTTGATCTATCCCTTTCTTTGGGCCATTTTTTCCCCCTCGGTGAACCTGTTACTGTAAGGGGGCGTAGTCTTGGGGATCCCCTGTGCGGGGAAGTTCCCGGTAGTTGTGCTGGGACCATAGCCTCTGGGGGCGGGGCCTGAGCGCACAATGGCGCCTTCTCCGCTCTCTGCACCCACACCACCTCCTGCAAGCACTTTGGGGCCCTCTGCGCTGGCTCCGGGGGTCGCTCCGGGGCCGGTGGACGGGCTGCACAGCTCCAATCCCCCGAGGGTCTCCCCAGCGAACTTTCCTGTGAGGCCGGGCGTTCCTCCGGGCATGGACTCCACCCCCTCACTTGCTCTCAATCTGCACCGTTGAGTTGCGCCCTGCTTTCTTTCAGGTTCTCCCTGCACACAAATGCAGACCTGCTGAGTCCACCGGTCTCTCGGCCCTGCTGGGTCCGGATGAGCTGGGCACAGACCGAGCTTCAGTCGGTCCCCGTCTGGGTGTGCTTCAGCCCCGCGAGGACCGCCCCTCCAACCGCGAACCTGCCGTCTGCTCACCTGCTCGCCACGGGGTCGCCGAGCACTCTCCCTTCGCTCTGCACCTTCTGGCTCACCAAACTTGATGAATGTATTTTCTTTAATTCCTTGGTTGTAGGACTTCCTCTCAATATGATTTTCTGTCAGATCTGGCTGTGTTTGGATGTGTAGATTTCTGGTTTTTTCCCTTGTCTGGTTGTGCGAGGCGGTACGGTGCATTCACCTATGCCGCCATCTTAGGAAGTCCAGAAGATTTTTCATAAGACTGTTTCTAAGGGCAATTTTTAACCAACCCTAGAGCTCAGTATTCAAGCAGAGCTACAGAGGCATAGTTCTGCCTAGGCTGGGCTGATGGTCTCCCAAGCCTTTTTGACTCAAAGTCAAATGTGTTGCCATATGGCTGTCTTTGTATGGTACCCCCAAATAGGGTAATTATTTCCCTTGGACAAATGTATCTCCTTCACTTGGGTTGGTAACTAGTAGCAATTTGTTTCAATGACTGGAGTCAGTCTGCATTTGAAAGGGTCAGCACCTGCTAGGCACTATAGGCTAAGAGGATACAGGCAGGAATCAGGCCTTACTGGGTTTATGCTCAAGGGGAGAGAGATTTCTCCCAGAGGCTGTCCCATGGTGGCCTGAAGGTGCCAGCCTTCTTGGGAGAAGGACGTACTTTTTACTAACCAATGCTGACTAAAGCCAGAGGGGAAAGGGAAGGCTGGCAGAAATGTCAACAGCACACAGCACTTTACCCAGTGTGTTGGTGAACAAGCACTTGGTAGAGGTTCCCACCCCAGGGTGGATAACAACTGGGTATCCACAAGGAGTCACTTATGGTGACTTCAAGATTTTCTCTTTTTTGCAGGGCATGATAGCAGGCCTCTTACATGGGACACCCACAGGCCCAGGGAATCCAGGTTCCAGGGGTCTGAATTTCATGTGTCTCAATGAGGTCCTGAGTCCCTTGGGTTGGAGAGTTGATGTAAAGGGCAGGCCCTTGGTGGCATGGGCTATAATGGGCTCTGTGTCCAATCTGTGTCCACCTGGACACATGATCCCTGAGATCCATTCCACAAAGTTGTTCTAAGTACCTATTTCATCTCCATGCTAGGCAAAGAAGGATCCAGGTATAAATAAATTCAGTCACTGTAATCGAACTTCAAAGTCTAATAGGGGAGACAACCACAGAAACAGATTATCCCAATAGTGTAGTAGGAAACATGAGAAAAATCCTAAAGAAAGAGTGGGAGCTAGATGACTAGAGTAGCTTGGTAAGCAGGTGGCAGGCCATGAGGGCCAAGTTGTTGCACAGCCAAGTTCTGCAGGGTCTTGCACGCTCCTCTAGGGGACTTGGAATTTATCCTGAGGACAATGGGAACCCATGGTAGGGTTTGGAGCAGAGAAGTGACATGGTTAGGATTATGGGTGGGGCACACCTTGGCTGTAATGTGCAGGACAAGCTGGAGGAGCAAGCCTTCCCAAACCAGAAGTGTTGGAGTGGAACTCTGGAGATGCTGCAGGTAACATGGCTCTTCTGTTGGTTGAATGGGTAGGAAAAGAGACAGCAGCACTGGCTTTGTGTAGACTTGTGCAGTACTTTGTGGGTTACCCCTATGCAACCATAAATATTCATGAAGCTCCTGTATATCAGAGGCACAGCCCTTTCAGCTTTCAATATGTCACTGACTTCTATTCTTCTACTCCTTACCAAAGCCCTGGAAGATTGGAAGGGTAGAGTCCAGTGTAGAGGTCAATAGTCCTACCAAAGTCACGCAGCTAGTCGGGACAGGGGAAGGGATGGCTGAGCCAAGGTTCCACTTCCAAGTATTCAAACACCACAGCCAGGTCTCTGACCCAATTTGCCCTGCCACTATGTGTCAGCCCCTCCTTGTCAGGGTGCTTGTGTGTGTGAAGCCAGAAACATTGGGAAGGGAGTGCAGTCGTCCCTCGCTATATCGCAGTTCACTTATTGAGTCTTCACTGTATCACAGATTTAAAAAAATATATATATCTAATTCTGTATCATGGAGTTTTCGCTATATTGCAGGATTTTGCAGTATATAGGTATTTATATAATATTTATGATTTTAATTATTTTTGCCTAAAAAATTTAAAACAATATAAAAATATTAAAAATGTTAATTCAAACATATTAACAGAATATCAAATCAAAATAAAATACAGTATGTATTTCATCAGCAGATGAATACTGTGCTGTACACAATGGAAATGCAGTATGCCACTACTGCTTGCGCAAGTTTGCCAACGTGAGATTGTACACGGCACACTATTGGCTGATGGAATGGAAGGCGACCAACCACAGCACTGTGTTCTGTATCCTGGGCACTTGTTGGCTCAGTGACCGTAGCATCGGTCTGTTTGCTCTCCCGCGCTGTGCCCATACGTTCAGCATCTCTCCTTGTCTACTTCACATCGACGTCTGATCACTGCGCGTAGTGTTGCTCTGCAGTGTTGTGTTTTTGTGAAATTTTTGTAAAAGTTTGAATTTATTCCAAGCCCTATGATGCCACCCAAATGTTCTGCACCTTCTAAGGCTTCTGGAAGTGAACCCAAGCGCCAGAGGAATATGCTTACCATCAAAGAAAAGGTGGAACTTCTCAACATGTTAAAGGAAGGCAAAAGCTACGCAGCTGTAGGCCACCATTACGGGATCAACGAATCTACTGTTTGCTACATAAAGAAAGACGAGAAGAATATTAGGTCTACAGCAACAATGACTTTTAACAAGACTGTAAAGAGGGTGGTCACTTCCCACAATAAGGCCATTGTGAGGCTGGAGTCTGCATTGGCCCTGTGGATAAATGACTGCAGGAAGAAGAACACCAACTGGTGCTGGTGCTGGATACCAACACCATCCGGATGAAGGCCAAGAAACTTTGATAGTTTTGCGGAAAGCACGGACATTCACGACGGTGACAAGGATGAAGACAAGGACGACAACACAGAAACATGACCATCGAGTGCTTCTCCCACCAAACCAAGCCCATTCAGTGCCAGCAAGGGCTGGTTTGACAAATTTCAGAGACACTTTGGACTAAAGAGCATTTCTCTGTATGGAGAAGCTGCCTCTGCGGATGAAGCTGGAGCCAAGGAGTATGTGAATGACATGTTCAAATCCATCATCGAGGAAGGGGACTATAAGCCTGAACAAGTTTTTAACATGGATAAAATGGGCTTATTTTGGAAACGGATGCTGTTCGCACTTTTATTATGAAGGACGAAGCCAAAGCCCCTGGTTTTAAGGCCCAGAAAGATCGAGTAACTCTGATTATGTGTGGGAATGCTGCAGGTTTTATGATAAATCCAGGGCTTATTTATAAGTCAAAAAACCCAAGGGCCATAAAAAACAAAAATAAGAATGCATTGCCTGTGTACTGGATGCACAACCCCAAGGCCTGGATCACGAAACTCCTCACAGTTGACTGGTTCCACCAGTGCTTTATCCCGGAGTTTAAACTTTATCTGGCAGAGTAAAACCTCAAGTTCAAAGTGCTTCTGCTCATGGACAATGCTGGAGACCATGCTGTCGATCTGTCATATAATGGCGTCCAGATAGAGTTCTTGCCACTGAATACACATCGCTCATTCAGCCCATGAATCAAGGCATTATTCACACTTTTAAGGTGTTCTACACGCGAAACGCCCTGCAAAACCTGGTTGAAGCTATGGACTTGGATGAAAACTTCTCGCTAAAGGCGTACTGGCAGGACTACAATATTGCATCATGTCCCCTAAATATTCAGAAGGCCATAAAGGAGATAGAGTGAAACAGTAAATGCCAGCTGGAAAAATTTGTGGCCAGAAGTGGTCCATGATTACAAGGGATTCTCTCCTGATGAAGTCCATCATTCTGTGGTAGCTAAGGCTATGAACTTGGCAAAACTACTGGGAAGAGATGGCTTCAATGATATGACTCCTGATGACATGAATGACCTGATCGATGTCCACTCACAACCGTTGACAGGCGAAGACCTGATGGAGATGATGAAGTCAGCAAGTGAAGAAGAAGGTGAGGAACAAGACCAACTATGGGTTAGAGAAGAGGATGATGTTGGCCTAACACTCAATCATCTTGCAACCATGGTCAGACAACTTCAGTGAGTGACTGAAGAATGGGACCCCCAGATACTTTGTTCGTTGCACTTCATAAATACAATCAAGAGTGGCATTTCAGTTTATAAAAACCTTCTCACTCAGAAGAAAAAGCAGCACCAGCAACTCCCCATAACTATGTTCATCACTCGGACGAAGAGATCAGTTATGCCTACGCCTTTAGAGGAAATAGAAGTTACGGTCCAGGGTGAAGATACTGCACCACCTAATGAAGCACCTGATGAAGTGGTGCCTTCAGAAGAGCTGTAATGCTCTTCTTGGCTGTGCAGTACATTTACCTCATCGTCATCACCATCATCACCATCAGTACTGCACAGCTACATAATTCATGACCTTCATCATTCAAGTTGTAGTGTACGTCACTGGTGAGTACCCATATAGAATTTTATATGTTGTTAAAATTTCATAGGTTTCAGAGTGTTTAAGAGCATATGAAGTGTTTATAAGAGTGTGGAAAAGGTTAATAAGAGAGTGGGAAAGGTTTATAGGAGTGTGATAAGGGTTTATCAAGCCTTAATAAATAATAAAATAAATATAACACTGCTACTTTGTGGATTTTCACCTATCACGGGGGTCTCTGGAACATAACTCCTGTGATAGGTGAGGGATCACTGTATTTAGAAAACAACCAGTTCTTAGAGGTAAAGAGCCATGTACACCCATTACTGACAAGGACCTCCCTCCTTGTCCACAACCCCTGTCAACTTGTGCCTCTCCTGCCTTGCTCATGAAGGATCATGCTGTGGTTGTTCGTCCGTCTACTCTCATCCAACCTCATGCACTTTTTAGTTAGAAAATATGTGTGTTCTTGGAGGCCAGCTGGTTCTTTGTTCTCTTTGTTTGGAAATTAGTTTAGAGATATCAGCTAGCGGATTAAACAATCCATATTAGATCTGCTAAAATCCTTTCCCTTTCAGATTTTATTTCTGCTGTTCTTTTATTTTTTTAAAGATTTTATTTATTTAATTTTAGAGAGAGGGGAAGGGAAGGAGAAAGAGAGGGAGACAAAGATCATTGTATGGTTGTCTCTTGCATGTCGCCCACTGTGAACCTGGCCTGCAACTCAGGCATGTGACCTGACTGGGAATCACCAGTGACCGTTTGGTTCATGGGCCAGCACTCAATCCACTGAGCTACACCAGGGCTCTGCTGTCCTTTTATAATGATGGATTTTCTTCCTGTTTGATTCCTGGAGAAGATGGCTCTTCTTACAGAGGAGGTCTGTTGAGGCTCTGTGCTGAGGGTGGTGAGGGGCTACAGCAGGACTCACCTTGCCCTCCAGGTCTGGGATCTCAGCAAGCCTCATCGCTGAGGTGCTGTAGCCCTGCTTGTTGCCAACCTCCTTTCTTAGTTTGCTCTGCCTCCCAGAAAGGATTTCTGGCAGCAGTCCCTTCCTCCTCTTCTCTCTACCCCTGCCTACCCTTATCAAGCCCTCCAGGGGTCTCAATGCCTTTGCCCTGGGAATTTGAGGGGTAATCAGGAACTCTGCTGGGCAAACCATCCATAGTGCCTGAAACAGAAAATGAATGGACATAATGCATGCTTATATCTAATCATTTGAGCAACTTACTTCATTGTGTCCTGAGCACACACTGGAATATCACACTAGCTGGACATATATCTTGTCTCTCAGCTGACTTCTGGAGGTGGTGGTGGAAGAAGACCCCACCAGCCACAGCTGATTCTTCCATCAGCTGCTCCCTTTACTTAATGGCTCCAGGAAGGTATGAGGTTCAGAGCAGGAGGTACCTAGATGCCTTTCAGTTTGTGGTCCTCTCTGAAAACCACACTCAGAGGAATTGAGTACAATGATTAACCAAGATGCCAAGCTATAATTCATACCCAAGTCTGTCTGGTACCAAAAACAAGGCTTGTTCCACTACACTTTAGCTGGTCACTGATAACTACAGGATGGGTTCCAGGGACTGTTTGCAGACTGGGAAGGCCTACTGAAACCTCAACATGAGAACATCCTAATACTGAGGAACAGTAAGGAGCTACAGTTGAGGTCCTCTTATGGACCGAATGCAGGAATCACCCAAGACACCAGCAAGTATAGCACTAATCAGCTCAAAGGGCAGCAAAGATGTTGGGTATGGAGAAGCCAAGAGGATGTAATTTTGCCAAGTAAGGAACCAATGGAAGCTGGTTGTCTCTCCCAAGGTGGTTTGGAGGGCAAGAAAGCAGAGGCTAGGGATCTTGTGGGCAGGCAAGGTAAAGTGTCCAATGGAGAGCCTGAAATGGACAGCAGGTCTTATTGGGTAGACACACAAGCCAAAAGTCAGAGAGGCTCAGCTGCATCAAGTAGAGCCCCTTTCTGCAGATGAGCAGCTTTAACTTTATCTATGAAGTGGGACTAGAAACACTGTGTGACATGCTGTGGGGAGAATTCAAAAGATGGAGAAGTGTGCTGTGCATGGGATTGCACATTGCCAGTTTGAGAGGCAATTAACCAATGAGTCACTCAAGGAATCTCTTTTGAGCCCCTTCTACATACACTAGGCTGGGCTCTGGGGACACTTCCAGCTGAATCCATCCAGCTCTTACACTTCCATTATTTCTTTGAGACAAGATATTCCCCATAGCCATAGAGGTAGAGGATGCTAGGCAGAGGTGAGAGCAGCTGAGTTACTCTTTCTGGATTGAGTTGAGACCTTTGGCTGGGACAGGGACTTCAGGTTCTTCGAAGGCATCTTCTGCCTCTCCCTTGGAGTGATAGCATGTGAAAGATCAGGGGATGAGGTGATGCAGAGCTTGGCTCACTCTTGGTTGGGTTATGAGTTGAGTAACCTGGATGTCCAGACCCCAGCTGGCCTTGCAGTCCCTTTCTCTACTCCTCTCTCTAGGAATCACACCTTTCCCAATGTCTGGGCTTTCTTTTTCAGTAATCTGAAATTATCAGATTTAGTCAAAGCTTTAATATTCAGAACTAAATTCTTCAGTTTAAACAAAAATGCACTTCATAGAAGAAACAGGCAAGAAAATAGGCATGAGGCTGCCCACAGGACTGTCTCGACCTTCATCTGACCAGGACTCATCCTTACTTCTCATTGTCCAGATGTACCCAATTGAAGCACCTATGCCTTGCAATCAGGGCCATCTGTAACATGAACCTGCCCACTTCTCCAACTACACCTCACCATGTTTCAGTTACCCCAGCCAGGATGGCCTCCATTCCCTCAGTTCTCCATGTGCTCTCCAACCTGTCTGACTTGGCTTACGTTATTCCTTTTACCTATAATTTCTTTCACTTCTTTTTATGCCTGTATAAATTGCACTTATCTTTTAAGGCCAAGTCTTCTAGGAATCTTTCCCTGAAGGCATGATATGTAAACTGATTAACACAATGCTTGAACTGAAGTACATGCTAAATAAATTTTTGTGTCCATTCCCTTTGTTGACTGCTGCTCCTTTCTCAAGAATTACCATATTTTTTAGGACTATAAGATGCACCTCAGTTTTAGAGGAGGAAAATAGGAAAAAAATTTTGAAGCAAAAAATGTGGTAAAATATTTAATAACATAAATAACATTCAGAATATAATTCAGCTACATTTGGACTATAAGATGCACCCCCATTTTCCTCCCAAATTTGGGGTCTGAAGCCAGAAAGCTCGAGGTTATCTACTAGCTCTGTGACCAGGGTAAGTCATTTCAACCCTGAGACTCAGTTTTATCATCTGTCAAACGGGAATGCTAATATCTGCTTCATAACATTGTTCTATGTGCGGAATGAGATGATATACAGAAAGCTTATAGAAGACAGAGTATGTGGTCTATAGTAATCACTTATTATGAGTTTATTGTTCTTATTATTGTTGTCATTACTTTAATAAATATAGGGACTTCAAGGTCTGGCCAAGAGGGAATGGTCTTGTTTCTCCAAGATCCTATCTCTGACAATCAATGAACCCTGGACGTAACACAACAAACATAGGAAGGCTCCAAAATGTAAAAAGAAAAAAGACTAGGTAGGGAACTTGGAACTTCAAGGATAACATGGAGGCAAAGTTCCCTGGGTTTCCTTATTGCATCCCATATATCCCAGAAAGGGTGCTTTAGATATTTTCAATCTGAAACTCTCAATAGGCAGAGACAAAGCACCCCAAGAAAAATATTTTCCCTCTAGCCAAAAAACTCTGGAAAAGATGACCTAGAAGAACAGAAACATTTT
Source organism: Micronycteris hirsuta (assembly GCA_004026765.1). NCBI lineage: Eukaryota > Metazoa > Chordata > Mammalia > Chiroptera > Phyllostomidae > Micronycteris > Micronycteris hirsuta. The sequence continues at coordinate 21,815 of PVJI01019580.1, read as the reverse complement.
TGATGTTACCTGTCCTACTTTAGCCACACAAGAAAGGATAAACAACTCCCTCCATGCTGTGTCAGCAACGTCAAGTGGGGAGAAGAATTTATGTCTTCACCCAATAAAAAGAAGTGGAATGAGACAGTGAATGGTGGTGCCAGTTGCACTCCAGTGTCCCAGACATGGTAGTGTCAGTGGGATCCAGCAGGAAGGTGAACTTCCACTCCTACCTGATGGCAACAAGCCAATGTAAGCTGGTATAACTTGGCACTCTGCTTTGGCAAGCGTGGTATTATCAGGGTCCACTGGGGAGCAGAGCATCCACCACCATTGGACCTGCATAGTATGCCTCAATATGGTGCCTGCCTCCAGAGATGAAGATTAAATAATCCCAAATTTCTCAACATGACACCCAAAATGCCTGAGATATAGTCAAAGATCACTTGTCATACCTAAAATCAGAAATACAATAACTTAAATGAGAAAAGATAATAAATGTCAACACTTAGACAACAAAGATGTTGGAATTATCTGACAAAGATTTTAGAGTAGCCATAGTAAAAATATTTCAATGAGAAAATATGAAATGCTTGAAACAAATTAAAAATAGGAAGTCTTGGCAAAGAAATAGAAGACCAAAGAAAAACAGACACATTTTTAGAACTGCTAAATACGATAACAGAAATCAAAACCTCAGTAGATGGGCTCAACAGAAGAATGGAAGAGACAGAAGAAAGATATCAGTAAATTTGAAGATAGAGCAGTAGAAATTTACCTAATTTGAACAATAGAAATAAATTGAAATAAATTAACAGAGACTTAAGAACATGTGCAACTATAAAAATAGATAACATTCACATAATCAAAGTTTCAGAAGAAGAGGGAGAATAAGAGAGAGAACTGAAACCATTGGAAGAAATAGTACATAAAAAAACAAATTTGGTGAAACACATAAACCTATAGATTTAAGGAATTGAGCATAATGTAAGCATGATGAACTCAAAGAAATCCATGCCAACATATTAAAGTCAAATTTCAGAAAACTAAACAAAAAAAGAATCTTAAAAATAACTAAAGACTGCCCTGACTGATGTGGCTCAGTGGATTGAGTATGGGCCTGAGAAGCAAGTGGTCACCGGTTCGATTCCCAGTCAGGGCACATGCCTGGATTGTGGGTCAGGTCCCCAGTATGGGGCGTATAAGAGGCAACCACACATTGATGTTTCTCTCCCTCTCTTTTTCCCGCCCTTTCCCTCTAAAAATAAATAATTAAAAAAATAACTAAAGATAAATAAATCATTACCTATAGAGGTATGTCTTTGTATGCGTAAGCTACTATAACAGAATACTAAAGGTAGGGTAGTTTAAACAACAGAAATTAATTTCTCACAGTTCTAGTGGGTAGGAAATCTGAGATCAGGGTGCCAGCATGATTGGGTTCTAGTAAGAGCACTCTCCCCATTTTTGCATACGGGTGTCTTCTTGCTGTGTTCTCTCATGGTGAAGGGAGACATCATCTATATCATGCCTCTTCTTATAAAGGCACTAATCTCATTCATGAGGGTTCCAACCTCATGACATAATTGCCTCCCAAGGGCCCCACCTCCAAATATCATCACATTGGAGATTATGATTTCAGCAGAATGGGGTGAGGGGGAGAACACAAACATTCAGTCCATAGCAAAGGACAATGATTTGAATTACAGTGTATTTCTCTTCAGAAATCATGGAATTGAGGAGGTGGCACATTTTTCAAGTGCTAAAAAAAAAGCCATCAACCTAGAATCCCATACTCAAAGAAAATAATATTAAGAAATGAAAGTGAAATGAACAAATTATCAGTTGAAAGAAAACTGAGAGAATATATCACCAACATACATACCCTAAAAAATGGCTAAAGGAAGTTCTCTAAATGAGAAATAAATGATAGAATAAGAAAACTTGGAAGGCTGGGAATGAAGAACAGCAGAAAGAATAACAATACAAGTAAAAATAATAAACTATTTTTTCTTAAATTTTCTAAATTGTGTTAGATGATTGAAGCAAAAGTTATGACATGGTCTGATGACATTCTAAACATATATAGAGAAAATATTTAAGACTATTACATTATAAACTGAGGGAAAGCAAAGAGACATAAATGGAGGTAAGTTTTCTACATTTTACTTGAACTGGTAAAGTGTTAACCTCAGTAGAATGCAATACAACCACTAAGAAAACTATACAAATAGATATTCTCAAAACCATTATAGATAAATAAAAATGGAATTCTAAAGCTTCTATTTATTTATTTTTAGAGAGAGGGGAAGGGGGGAGAAAGAGAAGGAGAGAAATATTGATCAGTTGCCTCTTACACACCCCCAACAGGGGATCAGGCCTGCAACCCAGGCATGTGCCCTGGCCGAGAGTTGAACTAGTGACCTTTCAGTTTGCAAGATGATGCCCCAACCCACTGAGCCACACCAGTTAGGGCCAAAATGGAATTCTCAAGACAGATATTGACAGAGTGGGTTGAAAAACATGACCCAACTACATGTTGTCTACAAGAAACTCATTTTAATATAACAATGTAGGCATGTTGAAAAATGAAAGGATGGCAAAACAATGTCATGCAAACATTTATCAAAGAAAAGCAAGAATGACTATATTAATATCAGATAAAGTAGACTTCAGAACAAAGAAAATTACCAGAGAGAGGGGAATATTATATAATATTAAAAGGGTCAATCCACCAAAAAGACATTATAATATTAAATGTTTACACATCAAACAATAGCACTCCAAAATATGTGAAACAAAAAGTGATAGAATCAATTAGAGAAATAGAGAAATCTATAATTATAGTTTGATATTTTAACAGCCATCACTCAATAATTGATGGAAAAACTAGACATAAAATCAACAAGGATGTAGAAGAACTCAACGACACCATCACTCACCATGAACTACTTGACAGTTATAGAACACTTCACATGACAGCAGCAGAAATGCATTCTTTTCAAGTGTCTTCATTATATTCACCAAGATAGACTATATTCTGAGCTATAAAACAAACCTAAACAAATTTAAAAGAATTTAAAATGTATAAAATGCATCCTGTGACCACAATGGTATTAAAGTAGAAATCAAATACAACATATTAAAATTTGTGAGACAGTTGCAGCTGCGCTCAGAGGGAAATTTATAGCATCAAATGTATATATTAGAGAAAAAGAATAGATTCAAGTAAATAGTCTAAATTCCTACCTTAAGAACCTAAGAGAGCCCAGACTGGCATGGTCCAGTTGGTTGAGCATCATCCTATGGAACTAAGGGTTGCTAGTTTGATTCCGGTCAGCACACATGCCTGGGTTGCAGACCAGGTCCCAGTCAAGGGTATATGAGAGGCAACTGATTGATGTTTCTCTCTCACATCAATGTTTCTCTTCCTGTCTTTCTCTTTACCTTTTCCTCTCTCTAAAAATAAAATAAATAAAATATTTTTAAAAAGGAACCTAAAAGAGAAGAGCAAAATAAACCTAAAAATATCATAAGGGAGAAATAATAGCAATTAATGAAATTAAAAACAGAAAATAAGACAAAATCAGTGAAATAAAAAGCTAGTTTTCTGAAAAGACTACTGAGATTGACAAACATCCAGCAATAATAATAGAGAAAAAGAGAAGACACAATTTACCAATATCAGAAATGAAATAGGGGATATAACTAAGATGCCACAATCATCCAAAAGAATAACAACTCTGCATACATAAATTTGTCAACCTAGACATATTGGACCAAGTCTTTGAAAAACCAAACTAACAAATGTTACCCAACATGAAAAAGATAATATGAATAGCCATATGACCATTAAAGAAATTAAATATATAATTAAAAAAAAACTCCTAAGAAATAAGTCTCCAAACCCAGATGGTTTAATTGGTGCATTCTACTAAAGGATTCAAGTATTAATACCAATCTTACACAGTGTCTTCCAGAAAATAGAAGAGAGAAACTTCAAACTCATTTTATGAAGCCAGTCTTACCTTGGTATCACAGCCAGAGACAGTACAAACAAGAAAACTACATATGAATATCCCTCATGAATGTAGATACAAATACTCTTTAAAAATATATTAGCAAAAGAATTCTGCAATACATAAAAATATATATCGTCACTAAGTTGGGTTTATTCTCTATGAAAAGCTAGTTCAATATTTGTGATCAATGTAAACCATCATAACAACATGCTAAACAATGAAAAAAAAATCACAATGATCAATACAAAAAATCATGTGGCAAAATCCAGCAGCCATTCATGATTAAAAAATAACTGTCAGTAATTTAGGAAAACAGGGTGTTATGGACTGAATTCTGTCCCCTTAAAATTGATATGTTAAGGGTCTAACCCTCAATGTGACTACATTTGGAGAAAGGGCCTTTAAAGAAATAATTAAGGTTAAATAAGGGCATAAGGGTGGGACCCTTATCTAATAGTGTGATTAATGTCCTTATAAAAACAGTGACACCAGATTCTTCTCTTCTCTTCTCTTCTTCTCTTCTCTTTCTGTTAAAATCCTGTTAAGAGGATAAGAAGAGAAATTACAAACTAGGAGAAAATATTTACAAACCACATATCTAACAAAGAACTTTTATCTAGAATATATAAAGATCTCTCAAATACAAACAGTAAAAAAAAGCTCACTTCCATAAGAAAATTGTCAAAAGGTATGAAAAGACAGTTCACAGAATATAGTCCACAGATGATAAATAATTGCATGAAAAGATGCTCAGTATCATTATCCATCGGGGATACAAAATTAAAACTACCACAAGAGGCCCTGTCCAGGTAGTTCAGTTGGTTGGAATGTCATCTCAATATGCCAAGGTTGTGGGTTCAATCTCCAGTCAGGGCCCATACAAGAATCAACCAATAAATGCATAAATAAGTGCAACAACAAATTAATGTTTCTCTCTCTATATATCTCTCATCAATAAATAAAATATTTTTTTAAAAAACACCATAAGATATTATTGCAGACCTTGATAGGGTAGCTATTATGATGAATGGATAAAATAAAAAATAGTGACAACATCAAATGCTGGAGAGGCTGTGGAGAAACTACATTACTCACAACATTGGTGAGAATGCAAAATGCTACAACCCCTCTGGGGGAAAAAAAAGACATTTGGCTTATAAAACTTAAACATGCAGTATCTCAAAAATGACGGCCAAGTAGGTAGAAGCTGAGTCTACTTGCTCTTACCCCCAACTCAGATTCTCAGCTGATCTTCCACCAAATAACCTGAACAACCAGCAGAATCTTAGCTGATAAGAAGTTTTGAGCCAAGGAGTACAGAAGATGCTTCACAACAGGTGGTAAGGAGATTTTATAAGTTGAAGGGGAAATATCCCATGTGTGGTGCCTGTAGCTGCAGAGAGACTAATCAGAAATTTCAGCTTTGTGGCTCCCTCCCCTCTCAGGGCAGGGGGCCCCAGTCCCAAGGAGAGAGACCAGAGACCCTTAGGATCTCTGACTGGAGAGGATGTGCGAGGTTGGGGAGATCCAGTCTACATACACACAGTGAGTAGCATTTCCATAGCTACAGCACCACACACCAACCAGGACTGTGCCAGAAAGAGAAAGGGACTTTTTCTGCACCTGAGTTGTGTGGAAGCAGGCTGCAGCCAGCCATAACCACAAGAGACATCTGGCTTTTTGAAGAGGTAGTGTGCACAGAATGCTGGATAGTGACTTGGTGCTGCAGTGGGTATGCCACAGAGGGACTTTTTAAAGGGGGAGCTGAAACGTGATGGGCAGGGACCTCATGCACAGATGCTTTGACAACAAAAGATCAAGACTGAAAGCACAGTTTGATCCTACTGAATACAGCTAGACAGGAAGATCAGAAAATTGCACAGCAAAGGGATTCCTGGCCCCAGCCCAGCGTAGCTAGCGAGCCAGAGGCTATGAAAAATGGAGAGTTCAGCACTGTGTTTACTATGAGGGCAGTGGGCTGAGAATTAGACAAGCAAAAGTTGAGTACCTGAGATTATTTACAGTCAGGCAGAAGCCCCTTCCTGGCAGAATTCAAATCTCTGGGAAGGGAAGGGCATACCCAGCCCCCACATCCTGCAGAATTGCAAGCACCACATCCAACGGAGAAGCTCTGCAGAACAGGCAGGACAGGTTCAAGAACCCCCTGCAGGATTCATATTCACAGGGAAAAAAGGGAACAGAATCTCCAAAAAGACCCATTTTGAACTTGTCTCAGAGAGACAAAAATACACTGGCTCCTAGGGCCCAATTCCACCAAGGCCAGCAAGGCAAGGAGATCAGAAATCAATGCAGCAAGGGGGAATCGGGACCCCACCCAGCCTTGGCTCTCATACAGAGCTGCCATCAGCACCAAGCAGGAAATTGCTGACCCCCTTACACAGATTGGTCCCTTTCTTGAAATGGACAGTCAGTTCATCAGAAACTATACATTATTGGAAATAAGCTGGGACAGACCAAGACAGATGGGACAGGGGCAGGGGAACACAACCACAAATTTCCCAGAAGACTGAACAGTGCCTTCCAGGGGAGACAAAGGGGTCCCACCCTTTCGCTCACAATAGAAGCCCCCTCTAGAGTCAGGCGAAGGTGGTACATACAGTGCTGCAACTGTTGGGTGACTCAACCCTGGAAATTGAATTGATAAAAAGCCAGAGGAGGATCCAGAAGGAGAAGACAGAAAGCAAACACCAACCACTGCTGAGATGAATTCCACCTTGTTCTTCTTCAGAATTTGCATTATATTTTTTCTCTCGCATAACCCTTTAACATTTCTTCATTTTCCTCAACTGTATTCCAACTAATTCACTGTATTTTGTCTTTTATTTTTCTTTCTTTTTATTTAGATTTATATATTATTTAATTTTATTTTTATTTCAAATTTCACATTGTACCCTTCCATTCTGCCTTCTTCCTGCCCTTTCTTATTTTCATTGTAAATTTTATTTCCCCTTTTCTACACCTTGTTCATATTCCTTACCCTCTCAATTTCTCCTATCCTCTCAAAATCATTCTTCCTTCCTTTAGTCAGCTCACATTCTTTTTCCTTTTCTTATAATATTCATATTTTCTTTCCACCTTTATTAATTGTGGCTTGTTTGGCACAGATATTATGATTGTTGCTGTTTTCCTTCAATTATATTTTTTGTTCATTATTTTTTATTTCAGATCTCATAAGTTACTCTCCCTGTTTTACTCCATTTTGCCTTCATCTTGCCTTTGCTTATTTGAGTTTGGAATTTTATCTTTTCCCTTTCTTAGCCTGGATTCTATTTCTTACTCTTATTATTTCTCTTCTCTCTATCCTTTCAAAATCATTTTTGTTTACTGTAGACATCTCATATTCTCTTTTCACTTTCTTATAATATTCTTATTCTCTTTCCACTTTTATGAATTTTTGCTCATCTCTCATTGTTATTGACCTGCTGTGGTTTTTCTTCAATTCTGTTCCTATTGGTTCACTATTTTTTTTATTTTATTTCAAACCTCATATTATACTCTTCCCATTTCTTACTCCATTTTGTTACTGTTCTTCCCTTTTTTACTTATGTTTCCAATTTTATTTTCTCCCTTTCTTCTCCTTGTTTCTATTCCCTACTCTAATTATTTTTTGTCCTTCTTCCCTCTCAAAATCATTTTGTTCTCCTTAGCCATCTCATATTTTTTTCTTATAATCTTATGGTATTCTTAAATTCTTTCCACTTTTATTAATCTTTGCTCATTTGCTGTTGATATTGCTGATGTGGTACAGGGGCATTTTTTCTGGTGAGGGTTTGGTTTTCTTGGTAGGACTGCTTTGTAAATCAGCACCTGACAACAGCATACAAGATGTGGCAGGAGTTGTGACTCTCAATCAGCCAGGTGGATGGGAGAACCCACCAACAAATGAGCCATCAATAATAAAAGCCCAAGTACAACAAGACAGTCCACATAAACTGAATAAAGGGACTCCCTAGAGCATGCAGATGAGGAGATCAAAAAGACTGTACTACTGAGACCCACAGAAGGCCACTCAATGAAGATAGGCAGTCAAAGCAGAGCAATCCAAGATGCAGAAACAAATAGAGTCACCTAAAATGGAGCCATAAAACCCCCAATCGAAAGGAAAGGAGGAATCCCCAGAAAAAAAAAGAACAAATTGAAAGTGAGGTAACTGGACTTCCAGCCAAGATAAGATGGAGGGATAGGTAGACAGACTGTGCCTCCTTGCACAACCAAAAAAAGGACAACTACAATTTAAAAACAAAAAACAACAAGAACTGGCAGAAGTTCAAACTGTATGGAAGTCTGACAACCAAGGAGTTAAAGAAGACACATTAATCCAAACCAGTAGGAGGGGCTGAGACAGGCAGACAGGTGGAGAGAACTCACGGCAAGGCAGTAGCTGGAGGAGCAGGTAGTTCCACATTCGTGCACAGATAAACTGGGAGGAACAGCTGGGGAGCGAAACAGACCACACAACCCAGGGCTCCAGTGTAGGGAAATAAAGCCTCAAACCACTGATTGAAAACACCTGTGGGGGTTAAGGTGGCAGTGGGAGAAACCCACAGGGTACTAGAATGTACACAAGCACACCCACCCAGAAATCAGCACCAGAAGGGCCCACTTTGCTTGTGGATGGTGGGGGAAGTGACTGAAATCCGGCAGAGAGCGGAGCAAGTGCCATTGTTCCCTCTTGGACCCCTTCCCCACATAGAGCATCACAATGCAGCATCGTGAGGTACCCCACCCTGGAGAACACCTAAGGTTCCGACCCTTACTACGCAACAGGCACACCAAGATGGAAAAAAAAAGGCCCAAATGAAAGAACAGATCAAAGCTCCAGAAAAAATACAACTAAGCAACAAAGAGATAGCCTACCTATCAGATGCACAGTTCAAAACACTGGTAATCAGGGTGCTCACAGAAATGGTTGAATTTGGTTGCAAATTAGATGAAAAAATGAAGGCTATGCTAAGTGAAATAAAGGAAAATGTACAGGGAACCCATAGTGATGGGAAGGAAACTGGGACTCAAATCAATGGTGTGAACCAGAAGGAAGGAAGAAACATTCAACCAGAACAGAATGAAGAAACAAGAATTCAGCTTCCGTCCAAGATGGAGGCGTAGATAGACACACCGTGCCTCCTCACACAACCAAAAGAGGAAAAACAACAATTTAAAAAACAAAAACAGCTAGAAATGACAGAAAGTCAAACTGAGTGGAAGTCCAACAACCAAGGAGTTAAAGAAGACACGTTCATCCAGACCAGTAAGCGGGTCGGAGCTGGGTGGAGAGCACTCAGCAAGGTGCAGTTTGTGGAGCAGTACCAGCAACACTTCAGCTGCCTGGAGAGGCCATTGGCGGGCACCCTTGGCCAAAACGAGGCTGGCTGACCCGGACCCAAAAGGGGCCGAAGCTGGTGGACTAGGCAGTTCCTCGTTTGTGTGCAGATAAACCTGGAGAAAAAGCTGGGGAGCAAAGCACACCACACAACCCACCATTGCAGGGAAATAAAGCCTCAAACCAACAGTTAAAAACACCTGTGGGGGATGAGGCAGTGGTGGGAGGAACTCCGGGTTCACAGGAGAGTTCATTGGAGAGACCCACAGGGACTATGAACTATGCAAGCCCGCCTACCCACCCCGGAGCCAGCACAGAAGGACCCAACTTGCTTGTGGGTAGCAGAAGAAGTGTAGAGAGTGGAGCAAGCGCCATCTTAAACTCAGGCCCCGCCCCCAAAATAGCATCACAACACAACCACGTGGGTTACCCCCCCTGGTGAACACCTAAGGCTCTGCCCCTTAAAGTAACAGGCATGCCAAGAAAAAAAAGGCCCAAATGAAAGAACAGAACAGAGCTCCAGAAAAATTACAACTAAGGGACGAGGAGATACCCAACCTATCAGATGCACAGTTCAAAACACTGGTAATCAGGATGCTCACAAAATTGGAAAAAAGTTGGACAGAAATAAATGAACAAATGAAGGATACACTACAGAAAATGAGGGGGAATGTGCAGGGAACCAATAGGGAAGAGAAGGAAACTTGGACTCAAATCAATGGTGTGGACCAGAGGGAAGAAACAAGAATTCAAAAAAATGAGGAGAGGCTTAGGAATCTCCAAGACATCTGTAAATGGCCCAACATCTGGATCATAGGGCTGCCAGAAGGAGAAGAGGAACACCAAGAAATTGAACATTTATTTGAACAGATAATGAAGAATTTCCCCAGTCTGGCAAAAGAAATAGACTTCCAGGAAGTCCAGGAAGCTCAGAGAGTCCTAAAAAAATTGGACTCAAAGAAGAACACAACAAGGCATATCATAATGACATTACCCAAGATTAAAAATAAGGAGAGAATCTTAGAAGCGGCAAGAGAAAAGGAGACAGTTACCTACAAAGGAATTCCCATAAGACTGTCAGCTGATTTCTTAAAAGAGACTTTGCAGGCAAGAAGGGGCTGGAGAGAAGTATTCCAAGTCATGAAAAGCAAGGACCTACATCCAAGAATACCCTATCCACCAAAACTTTCATTTAGAATGGAAGGGTAGATAAAGTGCTTCTCAGATAAGGTCAAGATCAAGGAGTTCATCATCACACAACCTTTATTATATGAAATGTTAAAAGGATTTATATAAGGTATGGAGGGATATCAAAAGGGGAGTGGGAGGGAGAAAGGGGAGGAAAAAATACAGAGAAAAAGTAGCATAAACAGTAGGTAGAAAACAGACAGGGAGGGTTAAGAAGAGTATAGGAAATACAGAACACAAAGAACTTATGTGTATGACCCAAGGACAAAAACTAAAGGGCGGGGAATGTGGGGGATGTGGGGCAGAGGGGAATAAAGGGGGGGAAATGGGAAAATTGTCATAGCATACTCAATAAAATATATTAAAAAAAAAAGAAACACGAATTCAAAAAAATGAGGAGAGGCTTAGGAACCCCCGGGACATCTTTAAACGTTACAACATTCGAATTATAGGGGTGCCAGACAGAGGAGAGGAAGAGGACCAAATCAAAAACTTATTTGAACAAATAATGAAGGAGAACTTCCCCAAGCTGGTGAAGTAAATAGACTTCCAGGAAGTCCAGGAAGCTCAGAGAGTCCCCAAAAAGTTGGACTCAAAGAAGAACACACCAAGGCACATCATAATTACATTACCCAAGATTAAAAATAACGAAAGAATCTTAGGAGCAGCAAAAGAAAGGGGGACAGTTACGTACAAAAGAATTGCCATAAGACTATCAGTTGATTTCTCAAAAGAGATCTTACAGGCAAGAAGGGGCTGGAGAAAAGTATACCAAGTCATGAAAGGCAAGTACCTACATCCACGATTACTCTATCCAGCAAAGCTTTCATTAAGAATGGAAGGGCAGATAAAGTTCTTCCCAGATAAGGTCAAGTTAAAGGAGTTCATCATCACCAAGCCTTTATTATATGAAATATTAAAGGGATTTATATAAGAAAAAGAAGATTTAAAAAATATGAACAGTAAAATGACAGCAAACTCACAGTTATTAAAAACCATACCCAAAACAAGAACAAAAGGAAACTAAGGAAACAACTAGAACAGGAAGAGAACCACAGAAATTGAGATCATACGAAGGGTTATCAACAGGGGAGTGGGAGGGGGACAGAGGGGGAAGAGGTACAGGGAATAAGTAGCATAAATGGTAAATAGAAAATAGACAGAGGGAGGTTAAGAGTAGTATAGGAAACGTAGAAGCCAAAGAACTTATACGTATGCCCCATGGATATGAACTAAAGGTGGGGAATGTGGGTGGGAATGCATGTGCAGGGCAGAGGGGAATAAAGAGGGGAAAATGGAACAACTGTAATAGCATAATCAATAAAATATATTAACAAAAAAAGAAAGTTAACCAATCTATCATATATAGAATTCAAAATAATGGTTATAAGGATGATCAAGGAACTCGATGAGAAATACAAGGAACTTTATGGGAGCTACAAGTAACATAGAGGGAACTACAGCAGCATGAAAAAGGAAATAGAAACTATGAATAAGAACCAGGAAGGAAGGAATAATACAATATCTGAAATGAATAATACTGTGGAAGGAATTAAAAGCAGGCTAGATGCGTCAGAGGACTGAATCAGTGAGCTTGAAGACAAGGTAGAAAAAAATACCCAGTCAGAGCAACAAAACAAAAAAAGACACAAGTAGAATGAGCTTCAGGACAACATGAAATATAGCAACACTTGCATCGTAGGAATATCGGAAGTAGAAGAAAAGTAGCAAGGGATAGAAAACATGTTTAAAAAAATAACGAGAGAAGACTTCAATAACTGGGTGAGGAGAAAAGTCATGAAAATTCAGGAGACACAAAGGGTCCCAATCAAGATGAACCCAAACAGGACCACTCTAAGACACATCATAATTAAAATAGTAAAATTTAAAGACAAAGAGAGAATCTTTTTTTAATATATTTTATTAATTATGCCATTACAGTTGTCCCATTTTCCCCCCTTTCTTCCCCTCCACCCCCATCCCCCCATTCCCTGCCCTTTAGTTTTTGTCCATAGGTCATACACATAAGTTCTTTGTCTTCTACATTTCCTATACTATTCTTAACCTCCCCCTGTCTGTTTTCTAACCTCCCATTTATGCTACTTCTTCTCTGCCCCTTCCCCCCTCCCCCTACCACTCCCCTGTTGATATCCCTCCATACCTTATATAAATCCCTATAACATTTCATACAATAAAGGCTGGGTGATGATTAACTTCTTGAACTTGACCTTATCTGAGAAGCACTTTATCTGCCCTTCCATTCTAAATGAGAGTTTAGCTGGATAGAGTATTCTTGGATGTAGGTCCTTGCCTTTCGTGACTTGGAATACTTCTCTCCAGCCCCTTCTTGCCTGAAAGGTCTCTTTTGAGAAATCCGCTGACAGTCTTATGGGAATTCCTTTGTAGTTAACTGTCTCCTTTTCTCTTGCTGCTTCTAGTATTCTCTCCTTATTTTTAATCTTGGGTAATGTAATTATGATGTGCCTTGGTGTGTTTCTCTTTGGGTCCAACTTCTTTGGGACTCTCTGAGCTTCCTGGACTTCCCAAAAGTCTGTTTCCTTCACCAGCTTGGGGGAAGTTCTCCATCATTATTTGTTCAAATAAGTTTTCAATCCCTTGGTCTTCCTCTTCTCCTTCTGGCACCCCTATGACTCGGATGTTGGGACGTTTAAAGATGTCCTGGAGGTTCCTAAGCCTCTCCTCAGTTTTTTGAATTCTTGTTTCTTCATTCTTCTCTGTTTGGATGTTTTTTTTTTCTTTCTGCCAGTCCACTCCGTTGATTTGAGTCCCAGTTTCCTTCTCATCCCTATTGGTTCCCTGCAGATTTTCCCTCAGTTTCTTTATATTATCCTTCACTTGCTCAACTAATTTCAACCATTTTTCTTCCAATCCTGTGAGCATCCGAATTACCAGTGCTTTGAACTGTGCATCTGATAGATTGGCTATCTCTTCGTCACTTAGTTGTATTTTTTCTAGAGCTTTGATGTGTTCTTTTATTTGGGCCATTTTTTTCTTGGTGTGCCTGTTACTTTAAGGAGTGGAGCCTTAGCTGTTCACCAGGGCAGGGGAATCCTCATCGTTGTGCTGTGATGCTGCCTGTGGGGGCGAGGCCTGAGAGAACAATGGCACTTGCTCTGTTCTCCGCACTTCCCCAGCCACCAAAAGCAAGTTGGCTCTTTGCTGGCTCTGGAGTGAGTGGACAGGCCTGCACAGTTCCAAGTCCCTGTGGGTCTCCACAACATACTCTCCTGTGAGGCCGGGAGTTCCTCCCACTGCCGCCTCCACCCCCACAGGTGTATTCAATTGTTGGTTTGAGGCTTTATTTCCCTGCGTTGGTGGGCCACATGGTCTGTTCCGCTCCCCAGCTTTTCCTCCCGATTTATCTGCATGAGAATGAGGGACCGACCAGTCCACCAGTCTCAATCCTGGTTTCGCCGAGTGTGCCTGCCACATTTTGGCCAGGCATGCCTGCTGCAGGCCTCTCCAGGCAGCTGGAGTGTTGCCGGTGCTGCTCCACAAACCGTGTCTTGCCATCTTGCAGAGTGCTCTCCACCTGGCTCTGCTCCTCTTACTGGTCTGGATGAACGTGCCTTCTATAACTCCTTGGTTGTCGAACTTCCACTCAGTTCAGTTTTCTGTCAGATATGGCTGTTTTTGTTTTTTAAAGTGTTGTTTTTCCTCTTTAGGTTGTGCAAGGAGGCACAGTGTGTCTACCTATGCCTCCTTCTTGGTCAGAAGACAAAGAGATAATCTTAAAGGCAGTAAGGGAGAAACAGCTAGTAACATGTAAGGGACCTCCAATAAGGCTATCAGATGATTTATCAACAGAAATACTACAAGCCAGAAGGGAGTGGCAGGAAATATTCCAAGTAAAGAAAAGCAAAAGCCTGCAACCAAGACTACTCAACCCAGCAAGGCTCTCAATTAAAATGGAAGGTGAAATAAGGATTTTCCCAGAAAAAAAACAAAGCTAAAAGAGTACATCTCCACCAAGCCAGCACTGTAAGAGATGCTAGAGGGAATTCTATAAGAAGAAGAGAGAGAGGGAGGGAGAGAGAGGGGGAGAGAGAGAGAGAAACACGGGTACGGAAAAATTGGTGATGAATAAGGACCTATCGATAACAACCTTGGTGGCATGGTGCATGTGATGGACTGCTGCTCAGACTACCTGGCCAGCCATGGGCAGATTAAGAGACTTCTGGCAAAGATGGAGGCATAGGTAGACACACTTCCCCTCCACGCACAGCTACTTCAAAAATTACAACTAAACTACAAAACAAACATCACCTGATCCATCAGAAAGTTGAGCTGTATGGAAGTCCAAAAACCAAGGATTTAAAGGAGTCATGTTCATACAGATGAGTACCTTTTCTACTACAGGCCATGCTACTAAGACAGTCAAAAACAGCTCTACCTAATAGACAGAAACAAACACATGGAGGAACTGCCTTTTGACTCAGCAATTTCACTGCTAGTATTATATCCTATGAACCCTGAAACACCAATCCAAAAGAACCTATGCACCTCAATGGTCATAGCAGCACAATTCACAATAGCCAAGTGCTGGGAACAACCCAAGTGCCAATCAGTAAATGAATGGATCAAAAAACTATGGTACATTTACATGATGGAATTCTACACAGCGGAAAGAAAGAAGGCGCTCCTACCCTTTGTGACAGCATGGATGGAACTGGTGAGCATTATGCTAAGTGAAATAAGCCAGGCAGTGAAAGGCAAATACCATATGATCTCACCATTAATAGGAGCCTAATCAACAAAATGAACAAGCAAGCAAAGTATAGCCAAAGACACTGAAATTGAGAACAGTCTGACAGTGATCAGAGGGGAGAGGGGAGGGGATAATGGGGGAAAAGGGTAAAGGGTTTACAGGAACAATTATGAAGGACA
>PVJI01019579.1:0-30740 GCA_004026765.1 Micronycteris hirsuta | reverse complement strand
ATGAAATGTTGAAGGGAGCTATATGAGGTATGGAGGAATAACAACCGGGAAGTGGTAGGGGGAGAGGGTGGGAATGGGGCACAGAACAAGTAGCATAAATGGGAGGTAGACAACAGACAGGGGGAGGTTAGAATAGTATAGGAAGTGCAGGAGCAGAAGGACTTATGTGTATGACCTATGGACAAAACTAAAGGGAGGGGAAAGAGGGGGTAAGGGGGTGGGGGCAAGAAGGGGGGGAAGTGGGACAACTGTAACAACATAATCAATAAAATATAGTTAAAAAAAGAATGCTTTTTAGCACATTGTATGCGGCAAACGTAGTTATACGTTTTACGTTGACTGGTGGTGGAGTGCGGGACACGTATAAATACGTGTTTTGTAGACTAGCGTTAGAATGCCGGTAACATATAAATATGTTTATTTTTATACTTTTTTATTGCTCTAAAGGGATGCTAACATGCAGATATACAAATTCCAAAGGACAAAATTTGGGTCTCTAACACATACAATGGTGAATTATGTATGCATGTATGTTTTAACGATTATCACACAAAAAAACACTACTAAAACTTCATTCTTTCTTTTTTTACACATTTTACGTACTTTTTTCAAAATATTTTCAATAAATCGGAATTTTTACATATTTTACTAATTTCAATTTCCAGTGAGTTTTCCAGTATTTGTCTGTTTAAAATTTAAGAAAAATAATTCAGTATACATTTTATAGTAAATCACAAGAAGTTTCACTGAAAAAAATATGTAAAACTAAAGTTATCGTAATTTTGCTGAATGTTGCCATTTGCGCAAAACATTAGCAAAAATGGCCCGTGCCAACTGTTAGTGCGCAATTAAAGCTAATCACATACAATGTGTTAATATTGTCTGGTCTATAGTAAACCCTTGTGTCCAAATTTGTGATGCTGCAAACGACTTGGTAGCACATTAATTTTCCCTTCACTTTCTGTCATGTTTATTTAGTGAGAGGCGACTCCATGTTGCCCTTTGCCTGCATATAGAGGTTTGTGTGATTTTCCCTGTATTTACCGGAGAAAAGGTCTTGGTCCATAGGAGTTGTCATCCATTGTCAAGATATATATATATGTTTGCTGATGCTCACATGTCATTTTTTAAAATAGTTTTTATTTATTTTACTTTTAGAGAGAGGGGAAGGGAGGGAGAAAGAGAGGGAGAGAAACAACAGTGTGTGGTTGCCTCTAGTGTGCCCCCTACTGGGGACCTGGCCTGCAACCCAGGCATGTGCCCTGACCGGGAATTGAACTGGCCACCCTTTGGTTTCCAGGAGATCAACCCCCTGAATCACACCAGCCAGGGCTGACTTCGGTGGATTATGGATGGAGGCAAGGGGATAACACTCCCCTCTTTGTTTCTCACCTGCCACTCACTCCGGCACTAGGGTTGCCTGAGCAGGGAAGGTAAGATGGCCGTTTCCACGGGTGGTGACTCCTGCCGTCTGTGAGCCCTTTTGTCCGGCACATTCTCCCCAGCAGAGGTGTCACACCTCAGGCAGCTGAATTAAGTTCCAACTGGAAGACTCTAAGACTCTACCTTCTAGAAGGCCAGGCCAGAGGTGGGGTGTGCACAAGTTACCCTTCTCGCTGCATGAAGCTCCCCGGAGGTTCTCACCTGGAACTCTAAGTGGTGTCGTGCAGTGCTCAGTGTCACGCTGCTGTGTGTGATGCACTGCGAGCGTGTTTGACTTGGGGGGGCCTTGCTGACACAGGGAATGAAGGTACCGACGCGCACAGGTGCCACTCTGCTCTCTGAGGTCCACTTGAATGACAGGTGTGTGCCGTAGTCTCTTATCAGGACAAAATTTCTGAGGAGTACCTGTTAAGAAACCACGTCATTCAGAGAAGGGGGAGGGTGTGAATAAAGCCTGGGATTCTGTGTCTAGTGAGCAGGACGACCACACTCCGGGCACAGCAGTTGGAGGCCGGACCATCCGTGCTCTTGTGATACATTGTTGCCAAACTGAAGAGTGTGTTGAGACAGTTCCTGCTGAATGTGGAAGGTGCTACAGTTTGTCTCTTCTGCTAGAATGAATCTCACAAATATCGGTGCAGGAAGATCAACATGTTCATTTCAACCATATTTAGAGGTGATACATATATATGTATATAAGTGTGTGCTACGGATATTTGCTCGTTCACTGGAGTCATTTGGACGTTTACAATGAAGGGTCTCCTATGACTCCTCCCAGAAGGTAGGGACTTTAAATTTTAAGAACTGAAGGACATTAGAGGAATCCATGCAAAGGAAGAAGTCGGCTTATTTCAGCAAATGGTGATGCCATGGAAGCACCATTGTGGGGAGTTAGTAACTGTCCCCCACACTGTGCTGAGTCAGGCTTCAGTTCCAAACCTCCACGGAACTCGCTGGGGTGCAGGGGTGCTGGTCACCCCATTGTCCCTGCAGCGGGCGCACTGTGCTGCACCTCCCATCAGAGCCAGGGGTGGGAGGAGGTGGCCCCAGCCGAAAATTGGGCACTCGTATAAGGAGAGAATTAGGACGGTTCTGATTTAGGCATTTTTGGTGTAACAGTCTTTCCCTCTTATGGAATAAATGGCTTTGAAAACAGCAGCAGCACCATTTTCCGACAGTGCACTAAGATTACGTTCTTAAAACCAGTAGAGGAAATTGGGAACCCCAATGGCCCCGTCTAGGACATCATTAGCAGACGCAGGCTGCCGTGTTAAGTGAAAACAAGAGGCTGAACAAAAGCCTTGAGAAGTAATGTGTTCTAGTGCCCACGTGCACGCATAGACTGCTAATGGCAGATCCAATGTTGTTCAATATCAGCTCGAACCGAACAAAGCAAATAGCCAGCTGTGAGGTCTTGGGGTCGCACACCAGGCTCATCCAGCCGAGCGTCCCTATGTCTCAGAATTAGGGTAGTGAGACCCTGACAAACCAGCTCAGCTGATTCCGTCTTGGCTGTTTGTGAAATATCGGGCAAAAGGCTGGTTTCTATGGTTACAGTGATGCATGAACCCGGTGATGTCTGCCCTGTGGAGCCTCTAGCCTCCCAGGAGCTCCACGCACTGACCAGGGAGCCCAGTGCAGTGAGTATGACAGGGGGCGCCAGGAGACACACGGCACGAGGACAGGATGGCGCGGGTCCAGGAGAAGAGGAGCCCTCCTGGGACGAGTGAACAGCCCTGCGGTGGGGCAGGCGGGGAACCTGCACAGGCGCAGGGAGAGCTGTGCGAGAGCCGCAGGTGGTGGCTGAAAACCACCCTGTCGGGGTGGGGGACACTGGCTGGGAGGTTGAATGGGGCAGCTTCACAGGGATCCAGACCGCCCAGGACGAGAGGCCCAGGTCCTGCGGAGTTTGTGGACCCGGATGAGCGCTGCAAAGCTCATCTTTCTTTGTGCTTGACTTTTCAGGGTTGGGGATTTTTTGCATGTAAACATGTTTGGTAGACCTTTGAGAGCTAAGCTTGGGCTTGAAGCCCTGCTGCCCACTTCTCACCGGTCTGACAGCTGTTGCGCCACATCAGATTGGCTTCAGCTGCCGTACGTCATCAAATCCAAAAGAAACTTTTAATTTTGAGGGGAAAAATTCCGGTCTGGGAACAAGGGACATTAGTGTGTACAGTTTTGGTATTCTTGAGTTCATTTTAATGAGAAGATGTGGTGCACTCACTTAATATTTTAAAAAATTATCATCCTAACATTATTTATTGAGCAACTACCACTCGTGATTCGTAACGAGTATTCAGTTAAAATTTCCTGGTTGTGCGCAATGGAGGGTGCTCGCGGCAAAGTAGCTGTGCTCTGCCTCATCCGACCAGAGCACGCTCGGTGCAGAGGACAGGTTCGGATGAGGGAGCTCTGAACGAAGAGAAAGACACACACAGTTCCAATCAGTGAGGGCGCATGGCAAGTGTGGGGACGACAGGTGTGGCCTCATCCTTCCGAGTTCTATTTCAGCCCTCCCACCCCGCCCCCACCCCCACCCCTCCCATCTGCCCCTCACCGCACTGGCTGGAACTCCATCCACTGTCTGGGTCGGAGCCTGGTATTCACAAATCATTTAAATTTCCAGTTAACTTTTGATATGTGTTTGTTCTACTTCACCAAGTCTCCAAACGCTAAATCGTTTCTATCATTCTCTCCTGTGTGCCTCCCCGTCGCTGGAGAGTGTTAGAGGAGGAATTATCAAGGACAGGCAGAAGGGAGCAGGAACAGGGCTCAATCACTTGAACTCTGTCAATTTGCTGTAACTTTGACGTAATTGGAATATTGTGTGCACCTCTTAAATTGGCTAATATCTTCCTCGCTGTCACATCCCTAGGACTCCTGGGTGCAGCTGTGCGCTCAGAAAAACACTGGAGCTGAGCCCGTTCTTCTGCTCAAAACACAGGCCGTGACCGCTGTTTGCACAAAACAGAACTTTACAAAGGGTGCAGCTCTTTTCTGTGTGTGCGTGTGTGTGCACGCACAGTGTTGTGAACACACGTGGCACACTCACATCACACGGTTAAAAAGACAAGCTGGCAAGGAATTATGTATCTATTTACATTCCTCTTTGTGCTTTAGTGCATTTCCAAATTAAGTTAATAAATAACAATTCTCTAATGAGAAGAGCATCCTGTCTGTTCCTTTTTAAAAACAGAAAGCTAATCTGGAAGCAGAATCTCAGGTTGCGGTATGGTGATCGTTTACATTTCTATTTATACGTCCGCAGATACTTTGCCTACATCTGAAATGAAAGTCATGGAAAAGGAGTTCGCAAGGATGCTCCAGTCTCCTCCAGCAGGAAGGTATCATCCAGCCTTTTAATGTGCAAACAAGGACGGATGGAGCCCTTCCTGGCTGGACCGGAGGTGGTAACATGCCTCCCGCCCTCCTTCCCTCTGCTTCAGTCTTTCCAACCACCTTTCCTTCCCTGACCAGCTCCCTGGATCTTCCCAAGACTGTTGCCCTCAGGGCTTGCAGCCCTGCTTTGGGGCTGTGCATCCTTGCAGCCGCTGTCTCCTGTCTCTGATCCTGCTGCCCAGACCCGTCCCTGGGCTCCTGCTCTGCACCCCGGGGCCCCCTGACCATGAGGGACAGAGACACAGGCGCCCCTCAGGTCCGGGCACAGCACTCTGGACTGCAGTTCCTGGGGGGACGTGGCTGAAGACCAGGGGCATACAGAAGGACTCGCAGTGGGGAAATGTGAAGGGGCTGAGCCGGGCGCCCTGGAGGGCAGGTAGACGAGGCCACCCCATTCCTCTCCCCCTCGGGCTCTGGTCTTGCTGAGGAATTGGAGGAGGGCCCCCAGTCTTTGGGGTGGAGACCCCCTTAGAGGAAGCCAAGGAATATTTTCTAAAGAGAAATCTGATCCTCAGTTAGAGAACTCCCCCCCGCAAAATGATGCCCACCTACCCAATTACCTACATATTTTAGCAGCTCACGGTTTTTTAAAATAAACTTTATTTTAAATGTGACTTTGTTTCCTGTCGTTTTTAAAATTTGTCCATTACAGTTGACATTCACTCTTAGTTTTTACTAGTTTCAGGCGCTCTGCATAGCGGGTAGACACTTACGTAATTTATGAAGTGTTCCCCGATAAGTCTGACACCACCTGGCACCAGAGGTAGCGATTACAGTACAGCCGTTATTTTCAACACTCGAAGAGCAGTTTTACGTCCATAGCGACACTGAGCGGAAGGTGCAGAGGCTCCCGCACACCCTCTGCCCCCACTCGTGAGGAGCCCCCCATGTCCACGCCCCCTCCAGACGGAGCATTTGTCGTCCTGGAGGGTCCCGCACGCACCTGCCACCCTCTTCCAGAGCCCATGCCAGGCACAGAGTTCCGTCTGGTGCTGGGCAAAGCGGCTTCCACCGCAGGCTGTTTCTGAGCTGAATGCAGCAGGATTCTTTTCCTTCAGCATCGCTTCCTGCTGCGACACGGATGGACAGACGACGGTTTTATAACAACCCCCGAGCTGGAAGCCTTATCACAGAGAGCGCAGAGGTGCTGTGCTGGCCCCAGAGGACCTAAAAAAGCGCCCCTCCCCCGTCACAACACTCTCGATGGTCCTTGCAGGGACTTGGATGAAGAGACAGGTGTGTGTGGAAGGGCAGCCCCTCTGTCCCCGTCGCCAGCTCCCCGTGGGCCTGCCACGCGGAGTCTGTGGGCTCCACTTTACATGAGAAATAAGGCCGCTCTTCCCCAAAGTCTCTCCAGTTTGAACATTGGAGGACTTTACTGTTTATTTTTTAAAAATATATTTTATTGATTATGCTATTACAGTTGTCCCATTCCCCCCACCTTTATTCTCCTATGCCCAACACCCCCCTCCCCCTACATTCCTCCCCTTTAGTTCGTGTCCATGGGTCATACGTATAAGTTCTTTGGCTTCTCCATTTATGCTACCCACCATTTATGCTACTTATTCCCTGTACCTTTTCCTCCTCTCTCCCCCTCCCACTCCCCACTGATAGATAACCCTCCACGTGATCTCCATTTCTGTGGTTCTGTTCCTGTTCTAGTTGTTTGCTTAGTTAGCTTTTGCTTTTGTTTTAGGTTTGGTTGTTAACAACTGTGAGTTTGCTGTCATTTTACTGTTCATATTTTTTATCTTCTTTTTTAGATAAATCCCTTTAACATTTCATATAATAACGGCTTGGTGATGATGAACTCCTTGAACTTGACCTTATCTGAGAAGCGCTTTATCTGCCCTCCTATTCTAAATGATAGCTTTGCTGGATAGAGTAATCTTGGATGGAGGTCCTTGCCTTTCATGACTTCGAATATTTCTTTCCTGCCCCTTCTTGCCTGCAAGGTCTCTTTTGAGAAATTAGCTGACAGTCTTATGGGAACTCCTTTGTAGGTAACTCTCCTTTTCTCTTGCTGCTTCTAAGATTCTCTCCTTACTTTCAATCTTGGGTAATGCAATTATGATGTGCCTTGGTGTGTTCCTCTTTGGGTCCAATTTCTTTGGGACTCTCTGAGCCTCCTGGACTTCCTGGAAGTCTATTTCCTTTGCCAGATTGGGGAACTTCTCCATTATTTTTTCAAATAAGTTTTCAATTTCTTGCTCTTCCTCTTCTCCTCTGGCACCCCTATGACTCAGATGTTGGGATGTTTAAAGTTTTACTGGAGGTTCCTAAGACTCTCCTCAGTTTTTTGAGTTCTTGTTTCTTCATTCTTTTCTGGTTGAACGTTTCTTTCTTCCTTCTGGTCCACACCATTGATTTGCGTTCTGGTTTCCTTCACATCATTGTTGGTCCCCTGTGCATTTTCCTTTATTTAGGAAAGAAAACTTAGCATAGCCTTCATTTTTTCATCTAATTTGTGACCATATTCCACCAATTCTGTGAGCATCCTGATTACCAGTGTTTTGAACTGTGCATCTGATAGGTTGGCTATCTCTTCGTGGCTTAGTTGTATTTTTTCTGGAGCTTTGATCTGTTCTTTCATTTGGGCCATTTTTTTCTCAGAGCGCTTGTTACTTTAAGGGGCGGAGCCTTAGGTGTTCACCAGAATGGGGTAACCCACGTCACTGCGTTGTGACGCTGTATGTGGGGGAGGGTCCAAGAGGGAATAGTGCCACTTGCTCTGCTCTCTGTCAGCTTTCAGTCACTTCCCCAGCTACCCACAAGCAAAGTGGGCCCTTCTGGTGCTGATTCCTGGGTGGGTGGGCTTGTGTACATTCTAGGACCCTGTGGGTCTCTCCCACAAACTCTCCTGTGAGGCTGGGAGTTCCTCCCACTGCTGCCTCAACCCCCACAGGTGTTTTCAATCGGTGGTTTGAGGCTTTATTTCCCCGCTGGAGCCCTGGGTTGTGTGGTCTGTCCTGCTCCCCAGCTGTTCCTCCCAGTTTATCTGCACGTGAAAGTGGGACCCCCAGTCCTCCAGCCGCCACCTTGCCTCGACCCCTCTCTGCCTGGCTGCCTGTCTCCACCCCGCCCACTGGTCTGGGTGAGTGTTTCTTCTTTAGCTCCTTGGTTGTCGGACTTCCGTACTGTTAGATTTTCTGTCAGTTCTGGTTGTTTTGTTTTTAAATTGTTGTTGTCCTTCTTTTGGTTGTGCAAGGAGGCACAGTGTGTCTACCTGTGCCTCCATCTTGGCAGGAAGTCTGACTTTACGGTTTATTAATTGGGGTAAAAATAAAATTCTCAGGACAGGGGTGTCCTAAATATTGGTTTGTGATGTCACTCACTCGCTGACAAACACACCGTCTCGTTTAACTTGTCTGTAGCAGCATGCCGTCATTACCTGGTGGTCTGGGACACAGGAAAGCCCTGGTTTCTACTGAGGTGACGAGCCATAACCAGACTCCTAAACTGCCTTCCAGCAGCACGCAGCATTATTGGAGTTTTAAAGAAACTGTCGCAGTCTCTGTTGAGTATCTGTATTTTTTATTCTGCCCGTAGGCACTTAGAACTTCTTCTTTGTACCCAGGAGGCATGCACCTACCTAATTACAGTATGAATAAAAACTGAGTTAAGATGCAAATAAACTGTGGCCAGAGCCCCTGGGACATGTTAGTTTGCATAACTGGCAAATTCTAATATATTTTACCAACTCTGTTTTACATTTTAAGTTTTCACAGCTGCATTGGGTGAGTGTTACTTTTCGGTGGCGATAGTCCCTGGGAATCTGCACGGCGCGGCACCTTAGCTGCGTTTCGTGAGCAGGACACAGTCGCCCAGGTGGAAATCACAAAAGCATCTGTGCGTGACGCATCCACTTGTCCCCGGTCGGTTTTTGGAGGATGTTTGACATGGTATTCGCGTGGGCAGATGCTTCTTTCTGGTTAGTGCCTACACCCCCGAGTCTACACCCACGAGACTCGCTCAGCATCAGAGCACGTGCGCCAGCCTGAGGTGGAAGCGAACCAGGAGCGGGACGTGGCGCTGCCTGCAGGTCAGAGCACGGGGTGGGTGTGCGCACCAGCCCCAGGCCCCTGCTGTTTGTGACCTGGGACCGCAGCCCCCAAGCCGCGGCTGCCTGTTTGCTGAGACTCCCCGACACACAGGCTTGTGTCCCCACAGGCCTTGAGTCAGCTCCAGGAAGTCCCGGACGGAGCTGCCGCCTGTCCACCAGGCGGCGCTGCGGGACGCCGGGGCAGCAGGGGCAGCGCGGCCTGACTCGCGGGGCATTCTGGGAACCCCAGGGAGCAACGGTGGGATCTGCAGCCCGTGCACCAGGGGGCGCTGCGGGACGCTGGGGCGGCAGGGGCAGCGCGGCCTGACTCCCGGGGCATTCTGGGAACCTAGTGAAGAGACGGTGGGAGCTGCCTCAGGGAACCTGTGAAACGTGATGGCCGATTTTAAACATTAAAAGCAAGTGTGCATATTTAATATATGCCTAAAGGTATACTGAACATATTAGGTATGTTTTACGCATCAGATACATTCATAGCATACAATTTAAAATATAGTGAACATTAATTATGAAACATACCACATTATTATATATTAATATACTATACTCAAATACTTAGAACACAAATCACTCACTGCATTAAATACTCATGGTCAATATACATTAGTAGTATTTAATAACAAATATACTGGGTACATTTAGTATGTTGGTGCATGTAGATCTCTAACACACACAGACTGTGGATGCACACGGAGGTGAATAGATGCACGGAGTGTAAAGACACACACGCAGACCCGGGTGAGAGGAAGCTGTAGGCCCCACAGTCCTGGCCTCTGACGAAACCTCTTTTGGAGTGTCCTCTGAGTTTTCTGCTGTGACGGTAGCTAGTTCTGGAGGGGACGTTGATAATGTCACAGCCTCTTAGGTGAGAAAACAAAGCCATCCCTGGAGAAAAAACACAGCGAGTTTGAGAAGGGGGGTGGCCATGGGGAGTCAGAGGAGGGGGGACGGTGTGGACATGCCCTCCCACCCCTGAATCGAGAGCACGGGAAAGCGTGGGGCCTGCGGTGCTGGAGGCGGTTCTAAAGTCCCCTGTGCTCCCAAATGAGCCGTCCATTCGATTCACTCTAAAAATGTGGGGCGATGCATGGTAAGGGAGAACACTGCTAGTACTTTTGGAGGGGACAGTGATATGAAATTCCAGTCTCGGTGTCCCTGCATCAATGTCACAGGGGCACAACCCTCCATGTTGGTGCCTTGGAGCTTGAAGCAGAGCTGAGTGGCTCAACCGAACAGAGGCTTACAGAGCCTGAGGCATTGCCCACGTGGTCCTCCATAGCAGGCTCGAGTGCCATTGCTAAGGAAAGTTCTGGTTGTACAGGAGCCAGGGGCTGAGCCTCGCACCCGCCAAGAGTGAGACATTCTGCAAGAACAAGGCTCCTCGAATGGCTGTAAGGGAGGGGGGTATTGCTAGCTGGAGCAGAGCCTCTGCCCCCCCCCCCTCCCAAGAGACAGGAAGAAAATGAGTGTTCGGGGTCTGTGAATGGCACCAGGCCCTGTGGGTTGATTGCCTGGTTGAACTTCTCAGGTGCTTGCTGAGTTTCTGCCGGTAGTTCTGTCGGTTTCTGGAGTGGTGGTGAAGCCCCCACTGTAACTGTGGGTTTGTTCGCTCCCTTTTAGCTCCATCAGGTTTATTCCTCACATAGTTTGAGGCGCTATTTCTATTTTCTTTCCATGCAGGACCATGTGATTTACTGGTATTTGATCCCTTTATCATTATCCAACTTCTTGCTAAAGTATTTCTAACTCTTAATCTACTGAATCTCAAGCCCTCGGGCAAGTGGCCCACACAGTGTGGTTGATGGAACAGCCCCCAGAAAGACCAGGACTAAGTTTACTTAGTGAGACTCAATGACGCCCACACTTTGCAAGTAGGTGCGGTTGATTGTAGCAGATGATTTCAGGGTGTGTTTGCTTCCTGTGACTCCTGATGTCATACACTGGGGACGTAAAACATTACAAATGTACTTCTGGAGGCCAGGAGTCTGAAACCAGAGGATCAGCCGGGCTGAGCCCATCTCCCCAGGCTCTGGGCCGGGGCAGGCATCCTTCCTGCCCCTTCCAGGCAGGTGCTCCTGGGCGTGTGGCCACCTCGTTCCAATCTCTGCCTCTGTCTTCACGTGGTTCCTCCTCTTCCCCATGTGTGTCTCAGAAGGACACTTGTCACTGGATTTCAGACTCACCCAGATAATCCTAGATGATCTCACCTTGAGACCTTGAGATCCTTAATTATATCAGCTAAAATCTTCCCCCCCCAAATAAAGTCACATTCACATACTTGGGGGTTTAGAACATAACCATAGCTCCTTAACTCTCCACACGACCCCTCATTCAACTCCCTGTGTGGGTCAACCCCTTGAACCATGGACTAAGCCGAAGACATGTCTACCAGTGTCTCATGTGACCTGAGTCCAAAACCGGAGTCTGAAGGGAAGAGTGCCCGGGACAGTGGTGTGGTCGCCACTTCTGTGACCGGCTCCTCACACCACCACCTGTCTTGGAAAACACCAAATTCCAGGGCAGGCCACCGTGAGTTGGCAAAAGAGAGGTATGAGAAAAGGTGCAACTCAAGGCTGCCATGTTCTGCCGTGTGTAACATGCACCCACATTTCAGTACTGCCCATGTGTGATGCGCATCCTTAGTTTTCCCTAAAAAATCTGGGCAAAAATGTGCGCATTATACATGGCAAAATATGGTAACCAGATTTTAATTTCTCACAATCCAAGCAGATCTTGTTTCATAAACTGTTCTAGTTTATTAGATTTAGCTCTTTACTGAAAAAAACAAACAAAACAATCTGAGTACTGATTGCCTTTGTAGACCTTGACTTAAGGTGTCGCCACCTAAACTGAACCAGAAGGAACGGCGAGCTGCCGCAGCGGCAGGAGGTGGGTGGGTGATTTACAGAGCCTTAAATCCTTGTGGAGTTATTATAAACCTGAGATATGACGGATCACCTGTCCAATGTGTGTGAGCACAAAAGCCATCACACCTTTCAATCTGTCCCCGTAGTAACTAGATGGTGCACTTCTGGGTCTCTGGGTCCTGGGAACAGTGACACAGTGCCGCTTCAGCTTGTGTTGCGTCAGCTGTGCTCCACGCAGAGCAGCCCTTCCTTCCTTCCTTCCTTCCTTCCTTCCTTCCTTCCTTCCTTCCTTCCTTCCTTCTCTCTCTCTCGAAGTCACTCCCCCCCTTTAGCAGATATTCTATGTTTAAAAATTTCCTTAAATATGCTGATTTGATTTGGATAATGGTCTCGCTTTATCTAATTATTCAGTGAAAATTCAAAGCTCTGCTAAGGGTGCATCCATCAATCTGGCTAACCCCGTGGCCAAGGCAAAGACGGCATTTGCATAATAATTCAGTGACTCCAGGACCATTTTAAATGCCAGTCCAGTAGATCTTGTTTTTAAGATATCCAGGGACTTTTCTGAGTTCCCCAGCTCAGTTATGAAGGATGCCACGAACTCTGGTTCCTATGTAATTGACAATTCAGTGATGAATGCATAGCCTTTGCTTAGCGCTTATTGGCTCTCCCTCTAATGCAATCGTGTGACCCACTGCACTGCATCATTTTGCTGACTCACATCGGTGCCTCCATCAGAGAAGTAAAAGCAAAGGGCAATTAAACCATTACTGTAGCTGGCTTTGTCACGGTCCGATAGGAGCCCGAGTTAATGTGCCCCAAACAGAATTAGTTTCCTCTCGTTCTCACGCCCAGCCTCTTCCCCTGCTGCGTAGGGGACAGGCATAGAAATCCAAGTCAACACTCCCATGCTGGGGCCCGAAATGCATTCCACCCAGTTTTATCTTTTATCTTTAACTCTGTTATAAAGCCAAAAAAAAAAAGGACTTAATTTATTAGACAAGTTTTGTGTTTACAAAATATTGTGCAGAAAACACATCTAGTCCCACGCACTCCCCGTCGCCACGGTTTCTGCTGTTGCTGTCCTGCCTCCGCCCGGTGTGTTTCTCGCTGTTGACAACCAATGTTGACAGACGGTCACCGAGTGAAGTCCACAGTTGACGTCGGGGTCCCTCTCGGCGCTGCACAGCTCTGTGGGTTTTGTCAGAGGCATAAAGACCTATACCCACTAGCACAATATCATACAGAGAGCTTTCACCGCCCTGGAAATGCCCGAGGCTCCATCTGTCCGTCCGTCCCTCCCTCCCATGGCCTATGGCCACCACTCACCTCATTACTGTCTCCATTCTTTCGCCTTTTCTACCGTGTCTTATAGTTGGAACCATTCGGGATGCAGCCTTTCGGACCGACTTCTTTTTCTCAATGAAATGCAGTGACATTTGTTGGCCTCAGGTCATTTTGTTGCTGATAGCTCACTTCTTCTTTTTCATTGTCTGGATTTACCGGTTTACTTTTCCATTCTGTCAAGATGCTGACAGTCATCTTGACTGCTTCTGAAATTTGGCAATTATGAATAACGCTGCACACAGGCTTTTTGTGTGGACATAAGTTCTCAACCCACCTGGACAGATACCAAGGAGCTGGATCTTACTGGGGGAGTATAATTAATTTTGTGAGAAACTGTCAAACGGTCTTCCAAAGGGGCTGCGTCATTGGCCATTCCCACCGACAGTGAATGAGAGGTCCTGTTGCCCCACATCCTCGCCAGCATTTGGTGCTGTCAGTGTCCTGGAGTTTAGCCATTTTAATACATTTGTAGTAGTGTCTCATTTTAATTTGCATTTTATTGACACGCGGGTTGGAGCACCTCTTCTTATCCTTATTGCCATTTGTGTGTCTTTTTAGGTAAAGTGTCTGTTAAGATCTTTGGCTCAATTCTTAATGGGGTTGTGTGTTTTCTTATTATTGGGTTCTAAAAGAACTTTGCATATTTTGACACTATTCCTTTATAATATGTGTATTTTACAAATATTTTCACCCAGTGAAAACTTTCAGTGTTTTATCTCCAGCACCTATAATATCACAGCTCATGGTTCATTCTCAATAAATGTTGATGTAGGAAAGGTACACGCCTTTCCTTTCCACTGTGAGGTTCAATGAGTCATTCATGATTATTTTTCACACCTTTACTGAGGTATGACTGATGTACAAAAATGCATATATTAAATGCATACAATATGATGAGTTTGGACCTAATCAGATACTTGTGAAACCATCACCACCATCAAAATAATAAACACTCCCATCACACCCCAAAGTTCCCTGTGCCTCCTTTGATTGTGGTAAATATGTTTAGCGTGAGATCTACCCTCTCTTTAGTTATGTTTGTGGTGTGGTTGTTGTGAGTTCAGTGAACAATTCAAAGTAAAGATGGCTAAGCCAGGGCTCATGCATTCTTCCTTTCTGATTTGGTGCCTTTTGTTTCTTTTTTCTTGCCTAACTGCTGTGGCTACTGCTTCTAGTCCTGTGTTGAACAGAAACCATGAGGGTGGGAATCTTTGCCTTGACACCGATCTCAGAGGAAAAGCTTTCCTCAGCCTTTCACCGCTGAGGGTGATGCTAACTGGGGCTTGTCAGCATGGCTGCTGTCGTGTTGAGCTCCTTTCCATCTAGCCTTAGTGTGTTGAAGGTGTTTGTCATGAAGGGTGTTGAACTTTGCCAATTTTTTGTGAGCTACCAGTGACCCTTTCCCCATAAAGCCCTCCCCAGGGTGGCACTGATGTGTTTCCATGTCGGTACAAGGGCGTTTCAGATCCACTGTGGTTCGGGTCCTTTTCGCTGCCCCTCAGGGACATTTCTGGGTCCTCTGGCTGGTCGAGTGGCCACTGGTAGGCACTGTGAGTGTTCAGTCCATACAACAAACAGAAAGACAAGTGGCAAAGATCAGGCTGGGAGACAGGAAGCGTGGAAGAAAACCATGAGCAAACATGAATCCCTGCAGTGACCACGTCACTAAGAAAAAGTGATCCACCCCTCCCGGACCGACTGCCTGCTGTTTGGAGAAACGTCTTCTCTCTTTCCCGGGCCTCTGACAGACCTGCAGCGTTTCTGTCTGCCTGCCTGCCCCATCATCTTTCCTGTGTTATCGGTTAGCCCGGGAGGGTGGCGTTGCTTGGAAATCTTATGAGGATCCTGTTTTTGGGGGTGTGGGTCATTCGATCCTATGGGACCCATACCCCATTTGGCTTCACTTCAGGTGAATTCTCTGAAACATGATACAGAAATTTGTGTGTGTGTGTGTGTGTGTGTGTTTTAAGATTTTATTTATTTATTTTTTAGAGAGAGGAGAAGGGAGGGAGAAAGAGAGGGAGGAACAGCAATGTATGGTTGCCTCTCACATGGCCCTCACTGGGGACCTGGCCTGCAACCCAGGCATGTGCCCTGACCGGGAATCGAACTGGGATCGTCTGGTTCCCAGCCCGCGCTCAATCCACTGAGCTACACCAGCCAGGGCAGAAATTTTTATGTGTTTTTTAATGGAAGACTAAGATTTATTTATTCACTTCAAGCTTATGGTCTCAGATTGAATAAACTCATTTTTTTCTTTATTCGGTTTCAAAGGGATGAGAGCACCGACCATCCCTAAAACCCAGTTTCTTGTGGTCTCCCGGTGCAGGTGCAGGTGCAGGTGCAGGTGGAGAGCAGGGGGTGCGAGGGGCCCCTGGGGAGGGGACGGTGGCAGCGGCCGGCGAGGGGTTACTGAGTCATACTTGCCGAGGGGCTTGGCCTTTGGGACTCTGCGAGTGGAAGGTCACGAACAGCTTTGATGTGGTCTGAGCTGTGTTTTAGGGGCTCTCTCAGAGAACACCTGGTCAAAGTGCTTCATGAAAACTCTCAGCTAAAATAAAGTATCATAAAAAAACTCATTGATTTTCATCTTAAACCTCAAAACAATAAGTATTTAAGCAAACAACATAATTTTGAAATGCCAAGTTGTCGTGAAGGTAACCAGCACATAACCTGAGCCGCTTACTCTCTGCCATGTCTGGCTGTACATCAACAAGCTGGCAGCAAAGATCTTCCTATTCATTTTCTGTCATCTGAATGCGAATGTTTTTGCTTAATGGATTTGTCCCTATTCGATGTGGAAAACTCACAGCTATCGATTTGTCCACTGGGCTTTCCATTAGAACGTGAGATCAGCATGGATTTCCAGTTTACACATGGTTGGCACCCTGGTGGAGGACTGAGTCAGCCCTGGGCCAGCCAGTTAGTCCCACGTCCCGGCGGGACAGTAATCAGAGGGGACACAGGGCCCTGCACATTTTGGCAGTAACCCCCTCTGAGGAGAGCTGGTGCGGAAGCAATACTCTCCATTTGGAAACGGTGACTCAGAAGCGTCCGGATGGAAGAGGGAGCCTTGGGGTGTGGGTTCACTGCACACAGCATGGCCTCTGTGGCCAGTCGGGGCTGGGGGGTGTGTTTATTTCACCCCTTGTCTTGAGATGTCCTTCCACGTTTCTCTTCAGTGACCTTGCTATAACCCTGCTAACTAGCAAATACTGTCTTCATCATGCTGGTTCGAGGATCACTAATAATGTACATAAGGCATCTGGCACAGGCAGTGTCCCGTTATATCTTTGTAAATATATGCACAGTCTGATACGCACAGACTACGTGGGGTCCCCCCCAGCCCCCGTGGGCAGGGAGGCCTGTAAGGATGTGGGGGAAGCACTTTGCTTGGCCCAGGAGGCGGGTTTGCCAAGGTTGTCAGTGAGAACATGGGGTGCCCGTTACATTGCATTTCAGAAAATAAGTAATTTTTTTTTGTACAAGTGTATCCCGTGGTGTGTTTGGGGTACAGTTGTACTAAAAAGTATTCTTTGCTTTACTGAAAATCAAATTTAACTGCGTGTTCTGTACCTGACGACCCCACTAGGCGGTTATATTGAAAGACTGTTATTTTTTCCTTTTTTTTTTTTTTTAATCACTGGAGGTCTTATTATTTTCTCCAGAGTATCACGCTGTGTTTGGCAGCAAAAAATGAGCTGGACTGATGGTCTGAACATAAAACACCCCTGATTGCCTGAGGTATTCTTTGTTCCCCATTTCTAAAAAAGGGATAATGATACTACCTGGGCACAGGTTTGTATTTTATCATGGTTCACTGAGTGCATACACATAATTGGACTGGGAGAAGTGCCCGCCATGTAATAGTGCTCACAATGTTAATTACCATATTGTCCTTTTTTATGTTAATGTTTTCGTGTTTGAAGATTCTTAACATTCAGAAGCGCCTTTATAATTTGCGGGTGCCATGGCCTGGTGGCCGCAGGCCCACTCACTGGTCCCCGTGGTCACAGCTTCCATTGTGAGAAGTGCATTGTTTGGGGGAAGAATGCATCACTTCTTAGGAGGGAATCTCAACAAATACGAAAAGAGAAGCCTTTCTCTTGGAGAGAAAGTGTTCTGGGCTCAGGGGAAGGGAGGCAAGGTGAGGTTGTCATGGATGAAAGTCACCTGTACAATGTAGGAAGATGTAGTGCCCCCGGAAAGGACCGTTTGGGGGCCAGAGGCAGAGTGAGGTGTCTGGGAAAGGAGCAGTAGACGTGTCACCATGGAGATGTCAGCCGCGAGCTCTTATAAATGTGGGTTTGTGAATAGACACCTCCATCAGAGTCCCTCACGAACCCGTAGGGCGAGTGTGTTGAAGTAAGCGAGGCCGTTACTGAGCATCTATTATGCACCAGGTAGGCTTTGCAAGGCACTGCACACAGGGACTTAGAGATGGGCAGTCGGACTCACGACTGAATGACTTGCTGTAGTTCATTCAGCAACAAAAGCAAGTTCATCCAGCTCTGAAAGCCTATGCTATTTCTTCAGTTGTCAAAAGAGGTGAAAAAAGAAATAATTGCATGTAATGGTGGTAATGTCTCCTATTTGCGAGGAAAAAAAGAACAGAGTAATAGATTCAGGGTGGGAATGGAATGAGAATTAATTATAAGCTAGGCTTAGGTCTTTGTTTCTTTAATGAATTATTTGATTTATCATTTAAAAGGCTGGCGTGGCGTCTGAGAGAATGATCTCTTGAAGATGGCGTCGACTCCTGCGTCGTCTCCTCCTTTCTCTTCGAGAAAATGATGTGCTTGTCTTGCTAATTCTCTGTGGACGTGTCCCTGTGGCTCCAAGCACTTCAGCACCAGACGACACCTCTCCTCATCTCGCTCCCCTGCCGTCTGTCCGTGTTCACAGAGCCCCCACGTGGTTCTCAGCTCCGAGTTCAGGGAGCAAACGGATGCTTTCAGTGAGAATCTAAGGTATCCGTTCTGAAACCTGGTTACGGATGCAGTCTGAAATTTGGGTCTCTTCTGGGAACGTAGGGCCCTTCCTCGCAGACAGAAATTTCAGGACAGCTTCACGTTTTGAGTGTTGGAAATGCCCAGACTGGTTGATCATTCAAAAAATGTCGACGGTGGATGCAGCTGCGGGGAGTGGGCGTTAATACCGAGGAGGCGCCAGCACAGCACGCTGTCGGGCTGCGCTTCCTCAGGGCTTGGAGGAAGTCGTGCCGGCATCTTGTGGAAACGCCTTTTTGTTGCACTGATATTGATGAAGTCATCTCTTTAAAGAAATAAGCCACGGGGATGCGCACAATGTAGGGGTCATTGTCGGTATTTCCCTAACAGCTGTGATGCTGGTGAATGGGAACACCAGGAGCTCGGGGTCCCTTTCTGCACCCCGGTATGGCCAGCTGGTGTTTCTAGTAGGGCGTCTGCGAACCTCTCACTGCACTTAACTCGCTAGACTCAAGCTACCAACACGTTGGAAAGTCAGCAGTCAGCTCTCCAGCATTACCGATGTGGGAAAGGGGGCGAGGCACTCCTGGTGTGAAAAACGCAGAGCGAGGGCAGCCTCACGTGCAGGAGGGGGACATGTGACATCCCAGAGCATGGTGTGATTCAGGGTCACCAAGGGGATTTTGGAATTTATCTTATGGGGATTGGGGTCATCGAAAGGTTTGAAGCAATGAGGTGATGTGACAAAATGCGTTTCAGTGCGGCGGTTCTGGTAGCGGCGTGGGACAGAGAGTGGAGAAGGTGAGACTGGAGTCTGGGGGCCTTGCACCCAACGCCTCGCCCTGGGTGCAGGGCGGCGTGGCGAGCACAGCGTGGACCATGGGCTGGAAAGGGAGGAGGGGCCCAAGGAAGGGCACAGAGGTGACAGAATCCCGCAGTGACCATGCCTCTGACACACTGACGTTCAGCGTGACCCCCCAGCAGCTCATGCAGATTCCGAAACTGTGCCCAGCAAAGTCAGCTTTGCGTAAACTTAAACACTGGCGAGAAGCTCATGACCCTGCTCCCATAAAGTCTTTCCTTGTTGATATGTGTGCCTTTGAAGACAACGCCGTGCCTACTGGCTCCTAACTCCGACTCCGGTCTTCGTGTCTTTGACATCGACCTCTGACCCGGCCGCTCAGGGGTCCTGCTCTCTGACCATCATCCACGTTTGCTCAGGAGTCTGGCACTTGTACGCCCGTTCTTTACCTTGAGGGGCCCAGAGTTCACTGACTTTCTGACATTTAGTTTTCTCCGAATTGCCTGCCTCAAAGTCAGCCTCTTGTTGGGTGACCACTAACCCTCTCAGCCCTCGCTTCCGTAGCCTCTTGGCATGACCCTCGCGTGGAGGATTCCCATCACTGGCCTGTGCCGGAGGGACTGGTACGAGTCGGTCCCACACGGGGAGGAAGGGGTCAGGGAGCTCTTGGGGGTGTCTGCCGTGAGGACACTGATCCCACGGAGGGCTCCACCCTCATGGCCCCCGGGGCCCCGGGGCTCTGGTTTCCTTCATCTGAATCTTGGAGGGACACACACATCCGGATTATGGTGACGTCCCATAGACTTGCAATTTTCCAATTTAAAGAGCAGCATTACTTTGGATTTTAATTTTTCCTGATTTTTGGGGATAAAGGAGCACGAAACTGGAATACTATCGTTTTTCCTTCCATACGGCTCCGGGGCCAACGAGCACGTCATTGTTTCCATAGGAACAGCCTCCTCGCAGCTGAGGGAGGAAGCGCTGCGAGGGAAGAGCGCGAGGAAGCGGCAGCCCTGCCGCACATCCGTTTGCACCGCCGTGACGCTGAGTGGAATATTCATTGCATTATTCATCTCTCCAAGAAATAATAATTAAACTGAGAACATTCAGGGGAAAATTGCTCAAGGGCGTCCCAGCCGAGTGGGTTTTATAGCTGTGCAGGCTCGCACGGGGCGGGGGGGGGGGGTTAAAGGAAAAGCACAGAAGCGCCCGCAGGGTGACGTCGGTGACCTTGGTCTTGGGTCTCCCACCGTTGATTTTCCTGAGCCGCCCTCCGATGGTTGCGGAGATGCCCACTCCACTGCCGCCTGCGTCCTGGGAGGGAGTTTTGGGCCATTTATATGGTGGTTTGGTTTCATGAAGGTGTCATTTCTGGCAGGGCTCCGAACGGCATGCATTCACGGTTGCGGAGTGAGAGGCCTTGGGCACCGTTTGCGCGGCACGCACGCACGCACGCGCGCGCACACACACACACACACACACTTCAGCCTCACATGCTCAGGAGAGAACCAGGGTTTGCACTGAACTCTCTAGATCACACGACAAAGATGGCGAACCTCCCGGTCGTTACGAAGTTTGTTGGGCCGCTTGCCGCTCTCACAGTAGTTCAGACACAGCGGAGAGACCGGCGTCTGCTCACAGGGCTTCTGGGAAAGCGATAGAGTCCCTTCGAGAAGGCTGAGCATCCGTGGGGCTGCACAAGTTCCCGCAGCTGCTGCAGCCACTGAAAGTCATTCTCTCACAGTCTGGGGCCCAGGAGCCTCGGCAAAGTAGGGACAGGACCCCCCAAAGCCTCTTCCAGAGTCTGGTGGCCCCGGGGCTCCCAGGGGTGGGCTGGATTCGCTCCCAGTTCTGTCTCCTCCCCCTGCAGCCTCCCGCCCCGGGTGTCTCTGGGGGCCTCGGGGCTCCCTCTCCTGCCGGGGCCACTGGCTGTGGGGTGTGGGTCACAGCTGCACCTAGTAGGGCCTCCTCTCCACCTAATGGCCAGAGCCCTGACCCTCTTTTCCACTGGGTCCCTGTCACAGGTCCCCGTGGTCAGACCTGAACACATCTTGCTAGGGACACACTTGGAGCCCCTCGGGGGTTGATGCTGGGGGATCTTGGCTGGAGGGTCTGGCTCTCAGAGGTTTGCCGGAGGAAGATGGGAGGGTGACAGGACCTGAATCGTCCCTGAGTGTGAGAGGGTGCTGGAGAGGGGACAGTGAGTGTGGTGTTGTCTCAGTGCGGGTTTGTGGTGTGGAGGGTGACGGCAAACACTGGACGGTACCTGTGACAGCCACCCCCCTGAGAAGGACCATGAGCGTTGGTGCCGCTCTACCCACTGAGGACGACCCTCCGCCACAGCGGGGTGCAGGCGAGGCCGCCCCAGGAGAGTCTCGTTTTCGTTCTGTCTTTGCGGCGTCCAAGCCGGAGCAGCTGGTGCGGGCCTGGGGGCAGGAACAGTTTGCAGTGACATCTCCTGAGTGACGTTGGTCTGTGTTTTCCTCTTCGGTACCACTGTTCTGTAGAAACATCTCTCTGGCATATTTTTACTGACCGTAAAGATAGCATTTTGTTCTTGCTTATTTCTGTAATAATTTTATCTGAAGCTCATAAAATTGCATGAGTTTATATTTTATTATTTTGAAATAAAAGGAGTTTCTTTTGAGGGAGCATTGAACCAGGATGTAGGATATATATATATATTTTTAACCTTCACTGCTTTGGAGAGCCCTTTTATTTATTTCTAATGTATTTATTTTTTTTTGTCCTTTTTATGTGTGTTTCAAGCTGTGAGGTAGGATATGGACTCATAATTTCCGAGACATTTTTCCAAGGCTCTTCTCCTTCCTTTCATCTGCGCCGCCGCCTCGTCTCTGATCTGCGCACTCGGGGTTTCACGGTGCGTGTTCTGTCTCGGAGGAGCGTGTCTTTGGTTGCCAATCCTGAGACGAGGACAGAGCCTCCATTGTCCTGGTCGGACCGTCTGTTGAAAGCTGTGTCTCTCCTCCAGTCAGACTTTCTAGAAACTCCAGAGACTCCACCGTGAACTAATCAGCTCATTGTTTTCATTAAGTATTTTTTTTTATTGTAAAGTGACAAAAAAACAAACTCAAATTTGTTTGAAACAAAAAATATGGACTGGATCACGTGACTGGGAACTTAAGAAGCTTTGTGCCCTGTTCAGTCCAAAGGTAAGACATCCTCCAGGCCGGGCGTCCCTCTCTGCCCCTCTGCTCTGCAGAGAGGCGAGGGACGTGTAGTGCAAACCGTCAAAACACGGCCCTCCTGCATTCTTTCAAGTTCAAGTACAATGGGGCAGAGAGTGCCCATGAGCAGGAGAGCCCAGGCAAAGATGCCGAATGCAGTGTTGGTTGAAGCTGCACAGTGATGGACTCCGTGATCCTTCTAGAATGTGAATGAATCGTTGGGAAGAGACCAGTAACCCAAAGCAGCCAGACACCTTGAAAGAGAAGTTACCTCTCCTCTGGCAGAGCGGGAGCGGGGGCGCGTTGAGGCGTGAGTCGCGTTTGGACAGCAAAGCCGGTCCACTGCTAGTTTGCACATATTCGATTGAAGGTCGCCAGCCTCGTGCCCATCACGGAGGCCTCTGCCCATGCGCTCCTTAACTTTCCTGTCGCAAGTGCATCCATTTCCTTCGCCCTCTGCTTGGCTGCGAGGTCAAAGGAAGAGACTCAGCCTGCACTTAAGACTGACGTCCACCTCCTGCTGCTCTGTCCTCAGCAAGCGTGTGTGTCCCCCGGGCCTGGCTGTGCCGGGGGCAGGGCCTGCTGCTCACTTCCACCCAGCAACGATGGGCTGTCCCCACCGCAGGTCCAGGAACCACGCTTTCACATCAACGGCATAGGTGGCAGTTTAGAAAATGAAGTTAGAGTTGAACTTCTTCTAGAAAAAGGCGCTATTTGTACCTGAAGGAGGCTGACTGCCCAGCCACGCAGTGCGCTGGTGGAGAACCGCTCTGGGATTCCGTTGTCCACCTTCCGAGCTCTGTGCCTCACGGCTCCTGTGCTCCCTCGCCCCGGCCACAGGCCATCGATTTATTTTGAACCTGCGGTGTTGAGACTGAGGCTTCCCCTTGGCGGGTTCTGAAGAGGGGCCACATAAGGACCCGATCACAGGTCCACTTCTGCCACGCAACACTGATGCCGATGACCCTCCACGTCGGGGGTTTTGGGTTTGATCTCCACTCTTCCCTCGCTCCTGTCCAACCCTCACATGGGGCGTTCACAGAGTGAGCTCCGTGCTCTTCACGGGCATTTACCGAGCTCTTGTGGGACTTCTGTATTTATTCACGGTGAGAGAGGACACAGGAAAAAGGCACAATCTCTATGCCAGTCTTCACAGTTTTGAGCCTCATAGGTAAAGAAATGACTTGGATTACACAACCAGACCAAGCGAAGTACGTGCTTCGTGTGAGAAGGAGCATGAACTGCAACCCGTACACGTTGGAGGTGCCGGCCCCCGTCCTGGTGTGCCCACGCGGGCTGGCTGACCCAGCCAGGCCAGCCTCACCCTCCTCCGAACCAGCGCCCCCAGTGCCCTCGCTGGCTGGCGCCAGTGCACACAAGGGGGACTCGAAGGGAGCGGCGCTCGAACTGGGCTGGAGTGGTTTTCAAAGATTTCTGACCGAAGGGGCCCTTAATGACTCAAGGTCTAAAGGACGTGGGGGGTTGACAGCGGCCGGGGGACCATCCCGTAGGGACAGCAGCACCCCTGGATGTGCCCACGCAGCGCCTATGCATTGATTGTGTCCCCAGAAGTGTTCGCTGCACTTTTCTCTGAGCTCACAGTTTTCACACCAGACGTACAGAGCAGTGAGCTGACCCACTTTTGTGAAATGTGTAAGTTTCAACTGAAGTTGCTGTTTTTGTTGATGTTGTTTTTGTTAGGTTCGAGAAAAAGAATTCGTCGTATTTTCTAAGTGGCTGCACTCCAGCTCTTTCTGCCTCTCAGATTTGGGGTGAAAGGCGA
Source organism: Micronycteris hirsuta (assembly GCA_004026765.1). Lineage (NCBI taxonomy): Eukaryota > Metazoa > Chordata > Mammalia > Chiroptera > Phyllostomidae > Micronycteris > Micronycteris hirsuta. Next base: position 6,899 of record PVJI01019579.1, on the reverse strand, counting down.
GGAGACCCAAAACAGGCGTGGAAAACCTCCGCGTGGAAAACCTCCTGCAGCTTAAGGGTCAGGCAGCGGAGACACGGGTGAGGGCGCGTCCCGCCCTTCGCCCGCATTACTGGATACATCCCTCAGGACGCTTCGTGGGACGAGTGACACCAAACCTAGGGGCACTTTGGAGTGTCCCCTGTGCAGGGCACTCACGATGTCTGCTTGTGACATTTCTCAGCGAGGCCTAAGTGAGATAAAATTACCTGCTTCTGCCCTGACGCACAGCAGGTGCTTAGAGCATATTTGCTAAACTTTTAGCTTCGTAAGTGAAAGCACATTTTGGTTGCTGTTGTTATTGTTCGGATCAGCGGGGTTACGAGAAGCCTCTGTCCCAAAACGTGAGGCCCCTCTTTGTGCAATGGATTTCTCACGTTGGGGCGACCTCGGTTTTAAGGAACATGAGTTGATGGAAGGGAACCTCGGCAAGCCTGGCCGCTGCGGTGGGGCCTTCGCCAGAACCTGAACGGGCAGCAGGGATTTGCTTAGAGTCTGAGGAGGGGCTGGGCCGGGGCAGGCGCGTGGGCTGGGGTGTCCCCCCGACACAACCCTCACTGGGGAGCGGGCCCAGCTCTCCATCTGCTGCAGCCACTGCCCCTGAGTCCATGTGCTCGCCTCCCACACTGGAGCGAATGTCTGCTCACCCGTCTCCAGGGAAAAGCAAACGGCTCTGAGAAGCCGCCTTAATGCAAAGTTCAGAACCTCTTCGCGCCTTTCTGGGTCTCTGACTCCTGGTCAGCACTTCCCTGTCCGTTTCTTCGCTATTGCCTGCCCTCCCTCCGGGTTGCCAGGATTGGCTGGTCCTTCCCTGCTTTCACGTCTGCTGCCGGAGGGCCTGAACCACTCCCTGTGGGCGACACACTCACTCTGACAGTGCCCGGGTGCTTCCTCAGAGCAGCCCTTCCCTGGAGACACGAAGCTCCCCTCCCGACCGGCTGGGCTGTCCTGGCCCTTCCCGGGCGCCCTTCCCCTCTGACAGCAGGCAGCTCCATGCTTCTTGTCTGAGGGATGCCCCTGCCCCCATGGCCAGACCAGCTCACAGGTCTCCCTCTCCCCAGCCTTCCCTACCCGTCCTGGTGACCAGGCACACGGTCTACGCCCTTGATGCCATCTTAATGTGATCCTAACGGAGGCATGCATTCAGAGCGTTTTCATCAACTGCACACGAGAAACCTCCATAATGACAGTTTCCCATTTTTACTGTTATTTCTGTCTTCTCATTCCGGGGGATGCAAACCTCTCATGGGCTGAAAAAAATCAACTCATGTATTCTTATTATTTTATTTTATTACTATTACTTGAGAGGCTGTATAGTACTACAGTAAAGGCTGCATTCAAAGCCAAGTCGATATTATGAGAAAAATCAATCAGCCACTCCAAGCCTGTTGATCGAGTTTTCTGATCTGTAAAATGGGGTTAATCACAGGGCTGATCTTCTGAGTGTTTGTGCAGCGTAAATAAACCAGATTAATAAATGCCTGGCTGCAGGGTCATGTTAGCAAATGTAACTACGACCAGAGGGCCGCCAGCAGCGGGTCACGACCCGTAGTTGCCCCAAGGATGTCTGTGCACGTGGAGCCGAGGACACCGTCCCGGGAGACGCTGTGGTCGCAGCAAGGGCAGCACAAAAGGCAGAGCCCCAGTCCTCCAGTGGCGGGAACCTGGCCCCGGGGGCAAGTAAAACCCTGGGGGGAGCAGGGACTCGCCTGTAGCATCAGGAGGGTCCCAAGGGGAGGGTCGATCTGTCCAGAGCAGTTTGACGTTTCTGTACTCGGGGGACGAGCCTGCTGCCTCCAGGCCAGAGGACAGTTTGGGCCAGGGGTGAACGGGGCTGGGTGGGGGGCTGACCCAGGGCCTGGTTCTGTGGGTCTGGAAACCGTGCGCTGTGAGGTCGGAGGGTGAGCTGGAGCGATGGTTCTGAAACGGTTTGCTTCTGGGATCCTTTTTCACTCTTAAAAGTTACTCAGGATCTCAAAGTCATTGTGTTCATGTGAGTTGGGTCAAAAGTTACCAAGGCCCCTAAGTAGGCCTCCCACGCAGAGAAAGGACAGATACGGTCTTTATCTGCGCCCCATAGAACAGAAACGTAGAAGTTCACATTAAGTAAGAGGAAACGTTCAGCCAATTCTAAGATGGCCTGATAGGAAAAGAAACGTTTTCCCTTAAAATAGAAAGTCTGCATCTAACTTATTTTTATTTCTCAAGTATCGGGACACCTGAACGTTGGGGAGGTGTTACAAGCCTGCTGGAGGACCTGCGGGATGAGACCGTGCGTACGGTGACGGCAAAGGCCATGTCACAGGTGGACAAGGTCTCAGTGACGAAGCCAATCTCCCGGGAGGGGCCGCTTCCTGGTCACCAGTCCCAGCAGGCACACCACGCCCGTGAGTCGTGTTCCCAAGGAGGCTGGCACCAGAGTGTCCCCATTGGACTCAGTTTTCAGGAAGGCGACGTGGCTGCCTCCCCTGCTCCAACCCTGCCGTAAAAATAGAACATATTGATTCATTTATCACTAAGGAAGTGGAGCCCGGTTGTTAGGCATGGCTTGGCCGTCATGCAGTCAGTCCGTGTTAAGAGGCTGCCCTGGTTATTAAGTTATGTGTTCTTCTGCCGCTGACACGGTGCGGCCATGTCTGACACCAGCTGGAGCTGCCGCCTGGCTCCTGACGAGGACGTCTGTCCAGCGGCCGGGTTCCCCGGTTTCTCCCCTTCTCAGGAACTCTATTGATGAAAAACAATGGCAGTTTGACCAGAAGATTAAGCTATTTTCCTATACCAAAAACCCATGTTTTTTATATTAAATTTCCTAAACAGTAGAGCTTCTAAAACCTTATTAAGTCCTGAAAAATTCTTAGGTTAAAATCTTCTTCCATGAGGTTCTTCCTAATTTTGAACTGAGCAGTAAGGGCGTGGGACACCCAGGTGCAAATGTCTTCTCTGATTTTTCTGTCCTCACCATCCTAACCCCTTGAAACTTGTGTTCCCGATGACAAAGGCGAGGCAGTGCTTATGGGACAGCCTGATGCTCGGCCAGACTCCCCCCGCTGCCCCCCTACCAGAGGGAAGCTTCCTCCTTCGCTGGGTGATTGCCCTTCCCTCCGCCCCTGTGTTTCTGGCAAGACGGACACTTACTTTTCAGTTACGTGCACCTTGCATCTCTGGAAACTCGGTTTCTGGAGGCAGAGTTTCCAGCCAGAGGCCTTTCATGCTTCTGCTTTGCCTTGGGCTCGATGTTGCACCGAGTGGCTTCTTAAGTGGGTTGGCTTCGCGGCGCTGTCAAGACAAATGACCCCATGCGATGGCTGGAAGACAGAAGTGTGCTCTCGCAGTTCTGGGGTTCAGGAGTCCTGGGGCATCAGCAGAGCCGCGGTCCCCTGCGGGCTTGAGGGGAAGGTCCGTACCTGCATCTTCCAGCTTCAGGGGCTCCCCGGCATCCTTGGCTTGTGGCTGCATCATCCCAGCCTCCACCTCTGTCCCCACAGAGCCTTCTCCTCATCCTGTTTGTCTCTCCACGTCCCCTCCTCTTGTAAGGATACTGGTCATTGGACTTGGGGACACCCCGAATCTAGAAGGGTTTTATCCTGAGATTCTTAATTAGTTATATCTGCGAAGACCTGATTTCCAAGTAAGGTCACGTTCTGAGGCCGCAGGTGGGAATAAATGCAGAGGGACACCAGTTCAGCATTATACACTCAGCACCACAAGCCGGCGCACGTTCCCCTGTCCCCATTCCATCTGTGACATTCAATGACATGATGACCCCTCCGTAGGTGGGCCACAGAGAACCAGATCCCAGGGATTGCTGGCCGTTCACTGTGCACCTCGTCCTGAGATCCAGAACTCATTTGAAAATCACGGTGTTTGGTTCCCGAGGGCATGGATAAACACTTGCATTTAAGGGTAAATCATTTGTGTATTTTTTTCTATGGACTCTGAGGAAATTCAAAACCAAAATAAAAGAGGAATAAAATTCAAAGAACTGACGGCTGAGTCTTCAAACAGGGTCCTTCACCGGGGGTGGGGGGGGTCCGTCTGTACTCCGGCCTCGGCGCACAGACGGCTTTCGTGTCAGAGGCTGCTCTGGCTGGCAGATAAACAGCACGGAGATCTTAATGTGAGTGTGAGCGATGCAAACGAATGAGCTTCGTTATTACTGTTTTCTGTAGTTTCTGAGAAGATGCCTGAAGAAAAATGGATAACGAGTAACCAGAAAATGAAAAAGGCGCACGAGGACGCGAAGAATTCATAACGCTACCGACGGTAATGCTGAACGAAGTGAAGACGGTGTGCGCATTCGGTGTGGGTCAGCCGAGTGTCCCTGCATTCCTGAGTTTTACACACTCAGTAACACAAGGACACGCTTCAAAGAAAGTAGAATCTGCAACCCAACCACCAGAACTGATACATTAAAAAAAGACAGAAATGTATTTTTTAATACATTGTAGAGAAATGTATTTCATGACAGTATCTTTTATATTGAAGGAGCGAGAAGGCGTTAATAGACGTCAAGTCTTAATTTCTCTTACTAAGTTGTCAAAAAAATACTTCAGTGCCAAGATGCTTCTGATCTTTGAATATACCTTTGAAAGTAAATTCTGAAGTGAAAGTGCACTGAGCCAAATAATTGCTTTCTGCCGGCAAGTGATGTGAGGTGGACTTCAGTTCCTTAGTTACGAAACAGATTTAATTTGTGTCTTACCTCTTTGAAGAGAGGCGCGTGGGGATCATCCAGGGCAGGGTAGCCATCACGTGGCAGCCAATGAGCCGTGCTGGTGAGTGCTTGAGTGGGGACGTTAGCGGGTGATGTTTGTAGCTTCGAGCCTTGGAAACGGGGAATTGAGCAGATGGCCCTGTGTCGATGCTGGTGGCAGAGTCATGAAGACAGAGCACGGCTGCTAGAAAACTGAGTGAGCAGAAATGCGGAAAAGGGGTAAAGCAGAAACAGCCAGCAAATATCCAGATGAGCTGTGTACGGAAATGGCTTAAGGGAAAGACCCAAAAGCTAGGGGGCAAGTAGAACTGTGGGGGCAGGTTCCAAAGAAGCCGAGGGGTTGCCTCCACAGACTGGCCTGACCCCCAGGCTCCCGTGTGACCACGTGACAAGGACGTTCTCTATTCTCTGCACCCTACTGCTCTCCTAGAGATCAGCTAAGGCTACCAGGTCTACCTGGTAACAAAACATAAATATTCACCACAGGCGACGGCTGTCAGGAGATTAGGGAACAGGTATCTCGTAGGGAGTCCCTCATCTTGGGGCTCTTTCACGGTTGCGTCTTTGTTGGAAGTGTCAGAGGGACGTCCGGTCCTCCCTCGGTCCCACCATGAGACACATGCCTGTGTCCAGTGCTGAGAACGTCCACTTTGACCGCGGTGGCGTCTTCCAGTTTCCATGCTAAAATTACTTCAATCACTTTCGTAATTAATGAATGTATGGTGGTATTTGCAACTACCCCGTTTCTCATTACATTTGTAATTATTCATTTATTCATATAAATATGGACTTGTAGTGTCCCACTTTATTTAACAGATTCAAGTTCCTCACCATCATCACTGCTGATTCTCCCTGTACTGTGACTGCAGCGGGAGCCGTCTGAGCCGGCAGTGTGCCCTTGGACGGTTCCTCCATGCCCTGAGCACGCCCTTCCTTTCTGGCTCGGCCGGTCAGAGGCTCACTTGGTCCCTCTGGTGCCAACCTTGAAGTCAGCCACGCCTCCAAGGAGCCTTGGGTCCTGTTAGTGGAAAATCTTATTTAGAAGCCATCATCTCGGTGGAGGCAAGGCCGCTGGGTGTCACTGCCTTCAGGCCCCTTCAGCGGACAGAAGTGGAGAATACATGTGTGAAGATAATGTACAAATGCACACACACACCTGTAAACATGCCTGACAATCTGCCTACCTACCTATCACCTACCTATCATTTGTGTACCAATCTACTGAATATCACCACCATCACCTGCCTGTATTGAAGTGGTCACACCAATGGCACCAACTTCAAGTTCAATACCATGGTGCTCATGCTCATCTTTTCTTTCCACGTTAGTTTCTAACACTGGAACACCTGGTTCTCTTTACCTCAACACAGCTATTAATGTATTATTAATGTAACGTGTTATTAATGTGATTTTCTAACACTTTCGATAAGCTTGTGCACAACCCATCTCTCAGTGCCTGTAATTCCCCCTCCCCCGACTCGGACACCTGCCTCATTACTTGGCTTCCAGCTTGCTGCTTCCAGGTGTCCGTCCCCAGGGCTCTGACCGCCCTCTCTGGCTACTCCTCCGCGAGGCTGCTTGCATTTCTGTGATTGCTGAGCATTCTGCGCCTGCGATGAGAAGCTGTGACAATGGCTGTCCTTGGGGAAGGGGGGATCAACCTTCTGTGCTGCACCGTACCCTGGTCCCACAGAGCGAGAAGAGGAGGTTACGGCCACAGAAGCCACACAGGGTACTGAGTCTTCGTGGGTCCTCGGTATGCTCTTTATGGCAGTGTTTTTATGCAAAAGGGGAATGTGTTACTTAAGTACTTAGAGTTTCTTTGTGCTTCAGACGCTCTACGGTTTCTCAGTTTTCTCTGTTGTAACAAATAAAGACCGATGAGCACAAGCCGCGCTGGAGGCTGGCCCGGGCTGGAGCCATCGTGGGGCAGCGGTGAAGCACAAACCGGGGCAGAGACCTCCGCGGTCCGTTAGCAGGAATTTGAGTGAATCATCAGATAGACTGTAATCGCCTTAAATAATGCACTCTGAGCGGTGCTGCTTTTTCTCACCTACGCTCTGCTCGAGGAGCAAATATGCCAAGAATCTGTGCAGGGCGTTGGTAATTGCCAGCTGGCGCTCACTCAGCAGTCAGCAGGGCCTCGGGT
>PVJI01019578.1:0-30620 GCA_004026765.1 Micronycteris hirsuta | reverse complement strand
GGGGAAAAAATGGCCCAAATGAAAGAGGAGATCAAGACTCCAGAAAAAATACAACTAAGCGATGAAGAGATAGCCAACCTATCAGATGCACAGTTCAAAACACTCGTAATCAGGATGCTCACAGGATTGGTTGAATTTGGTCACAAATTAGATGAAGAAATGAATACGCTAAGAGAAATAAGGGGAAATGTACAGGGAACCATTAGTGATGGGAAGAAAACTGGGACTCAAATCAATGGTGTGGACCAGAAGGAAGAAAAAAAACATTCAACCAGAAAAGAATAAACAAGAATTCAAAAAAATGAGATGCTTAGGAACCTCCAGGACATCTCTAAACGTCCCAACATCCGAGTCATAGGGGTGCCAGAAGGAGAAGAGGAAGACCATCGAATTGAAAACTTATTTGAACAAATAATGAAGGAGAACTTCCCCAAGCTGGCAAAGGAAATAGACTTCCAGGAAGTCCAGGAAGCTCAGAGAGTCCCAAAAAAGTTGGACCCAAAGAGGAACACACCAAGGCACATCATAATGACATTACCCAAGATTAAAAACAAGGAGAGAATCTTAGAAGCAGCAAGAGAAAAGGAGACAATCACCTACAAAGGACTTTCCATAAGACTGTCAGCTGATTTCTCAAAAGAGACCTTGTAGGCAAGAAGGGGCTGGAAGGAAATATACCAAGTCATGAAAGGCAAGGACCTACATCCAAGAATACTCTATCCTGCAAAACTTTCATTGAGAATGGAAGGGCAGATAAAGTGCTTCTCAGATAAGGTCAAGTTCAAGGAGTTCATCATCACCCAGCCTTTATTATAGGAAATGTTAAAGGGATTTATATAAGGCATGGAGGGATGTCAACAGGGGAGTGGTAGGGGGAGAGAGGGGGAAAAGGTGCAGAGAATAAGTAGCATAAATGGTAGGTAGAAAACAGACGGGGAGGTTAAGAATAGTATAGGAAATGTTGATGCCAAAGAGCTTATGGGTATGACCCACGGACAGAAACTAGAGGGCAGGGAATGGGGGAGTGTGGGGCAGAGGGGAATAAAGGGGGGAAAATGGGACAACTGTAATAGCATAATCAATAAAATATATATATATTTTTAAAGATTTTTTAAAATTTATTTTTAGAGAGAGGAGAAGGGAGAGAGAAAGAGCAATGAATGGTTGCCTCTCACATGGCCCTCACCAGGGACCTGGCCCGCAACCCAGGCATGTGCCCTGACTGGGAATCGAACTGGGACCTTTTGGTTCCCAGCCCGCTCTCAATCCCCTGAGCTACACCAGCTGGGCCAATAAAATATATTTTTTAAAAAATGTGAAAAAGGAAAAAAATAAGAATCCATAGTATGTTCTCAGTACCTGTTGAATGAGTAAATGATCCCCTTTTGTAAAACTGAAAAACCAAAATATGGCAATTAATCAGTGAATAGCTGTTGGACTGAATGGTGTGTGTTTGTGTGTATGTGGAGTTGTAGATCAAAAGTACCTAGCATGGAAAATTGGACTAGACCCTTAGCCTCCCTGTGCCTCAGTTTCCTCACTTATCAGGCATAATCAGCCCTTCTTTCCCACTTTACAGGTCTTATACTTACAGAAGTGGTTTGAGGAAAGTTGAAGTTGTAAAAGCATAAAATGTTATCTACACACAGGAACATCCCCAACAGTTTTATTTTTCCTTTTTTCCCCCCCAAAGATTATCTTTATTTATTTTTAGAGAGAGAGGAAGGGAAGGAGGAAGAGAGGGAGAGAAACATCAACATGTGGTTGCCTCTGTGCACCCCACACCGGGGACCTGGCCGGCAACCCAGGCATGTGCCCTGATGGAATGCAACCAGCGACTCTTTAGTTCGTAGGCCGGCCCTCAACCACTGAGCCACACCAGCCAGGATGCATTATTCTTGATCGCTGCTGAGGCATGTGGGAGGATCACTGTGTTCTGCTGGAGTCAGTACACATTAACTCATGGGTCACTTGAGGACTCCAGGATTCTGGTGCCCAGGCTGGAGTCCTGTTTCCTAGTGAAGACTCTTAGTGAAGCTCACCCCCACCTGCCCGTCAGATGCACTGCCACACTGTTCACATCCAACTGCAGAAGCAAAATGCCTCCCTTCAGGCTCCACTGTCACCAAACTCAACCTTGAATTCTTGAATCCTGAACTCATGGTACTTTATCCTTTTCAATAAAAATGATTTATTAAATAAAAGGCTGTGATTTCATTTGTATACCTTTGTAAGATTTTCACGTGAATAAATCCTCAGATCAGGGAAAAAAGAAAGCCTTTGCCAAATGTGACAATATCTCATTGGCCTGCAGTGCCTTCCAGTGGGTTGACATCTTAACACTGTTCTTTCTGAATTCATGTCTCTTGTTTACGACCTCCTACCCCATCTTCATAACAACTGCGGTGGTGGCAGCACTTTCAATGAAGATAAACTTCCTTTGTTCTGTAGCCGGAATGTTTGCTTCTGGAGCTCTGCTAAATAAGCCTGTTTTATAACCTGGGAAGGAGACCTAAGTCTTCCAAAAGTCCTTGCTTGTCCAGGGACTCTGGGGCATGTGTTCCAGGTGTCTGGAACCAAGCCCACAGTACCTTTTTCTAACAAATGTTTCCTAGAGAGTCTTCCCTGGGTGAGGGTGAATGGAATTCATTCACCACTGGGTTTCCCAGAGTGGGATCTGGTGACAGTTCCTCAGGAATTAAACAGGTTGTAGAACCAGGGAACATGGAGGTCAGTGAAGCTAAGACCCAGGAATGAGAACTGCCCCCTCTTCTCGCAGAATGAGCGTGAGATCAGGAAAGCAGGTGATGAAGAAAGAGAAGAGTCCACCAAGGCCCAGCTACATCTGCGTGTGTCCGCAGCAGAGACAGCTGCCCTCTGCCAGGTGGGAGCCCGCTTTGGAAAACCACCTCTCTGTTCTTACGGATAAAGAAGAGCATGGCGGTCACGATACTGTCTTAAAGCTCACCCTCTGGGTCTCAGTCATCTGTGTCATAAAGAGCCTGGTTGGGAGACAGAAATGTGTCATCAGAACAGAGGACTTCTCTGTGGTAAGACCTGTTTACCAAGTGTACAGAGTTGTTGGCACCACAAAGGCAAAAACAACTCGAGTTCAGGGAGTAGCAGCTGCTGGGAGCACCCACCCATCCCCCCCCCCACCAAGACTGGGAAATGAGGGGAACAGAGAGAAAAACAGGCTTGGAGGAGGAGGCTCCAAGGAGCAGACACCCACCTGTGGGGCGGGATACCCAGGGGGTGCTCTGTCTTCCAAGTGTTGGAAATGGAAAACTGCTGCTACAGCAGAAACTGCCATCGAGGGATGAAGAAGCTGTGGGACACTTGCAGGACCAGGAAGAGCAAGTCCCTTTCCCAGCTCTGCTGTCTGCTTTCCTGGCATGACTGAATGGGAGCTCCTGGCAAAGCAGGAAGGTGGTTGGAGTGCCAGACAGCGTCACCTTCAGGGAACAGAGGGGGTTGGAGTCAAGAAACACCTAGTAGCTGGCACAGGGTGGGTGTCATCTGAGGAGTTCTAAAATTCCTCCTTCCTTGCTACTTTTTTTTGAAATGATATTTATTGATACATGTTTACCTATCTTCAGTGATACAGTAAATATTCTGAACATGAGGACAGGGAGACCTCAAGGAAGAGATGGTGCCCATCTATCTGCCTCTGAGGGGCAGAGACTGGCCACAGGGCTCCAGGCTGAGAGGAGCAAAGGTGGATGGAGGGTGTGCAGGCGTGGCCAGTGCCGGTGCTGCCCTCAGCACACCCATCTGGTGCATGGCCTCCTCTCTCTTCCACCCTCCCTCATCTTCACAACCTCCACTCTTCCTCCAGCAGAAAGCTTCATCTGTCATCTGGGATTCCCGTCCAGCCCCTCTCCCCTGCTTCCTCCCCTCACTCCCTCTTATGCTCCGTGCTTTAGCTTTCTCAAGGCCCAGGGAACAGTGGAGTTGTGGGCGGTGTGCTGCAGGATGCTCCAGCTCTGCCTGTGCCTGTGACCCTGAGGCTCCTCCTGGTGAAGCCCTGCCTCCAGGACTTCAGGCACCTCAGCAGTCTCCACTGAGCCTCCCATCCCAATGACTGCTGCCACATCTCCTCTGTGGAGATCCTCAGGCCCCCACTGGTCCCCTGGGCAGAGTGACAAGTGGTCCACAGCAGCATGCACATCACTGTGGTGCAGCAGCTCCGCCCTGTGGCCCCCAGCTCCTCCCTTTGGACATTCTCTTGCTCTCATACCCCTGCACTGAGCACCAACATAGGCTTTGGGGAGGGTCTTGCAATCAGAGATCACAGACCATTAGAAGACGGATGTGTGTCTCCATCATGTCACCCCAGGATCAGGTACTTGCCTGCTTCTGCTCTGCTCACACAATGAGAGATAGTTCTCCACGGCCTGTGGTAGGGTTTCTTTGATGTGAAAACAAAACAGAACACTTGTATGTGTTTGAATCACTGTAACACCGTCCTTTTAAATTAGCTAGATCTCATCCTCATTGGCACAGATGCAAATAGTCAGCTCACTCCAGAGGATATGCCAGGAACAAGTAGGAAGATGGTCGGAACCAGGGACAGTCAGCGAAAGGCAAGTCGATGCAGCAAGGGGATCAGTCAGGGGGAGTGACAGGTAACATCAGGGTTTGCAAGATGGTGGGGAACTGCCCTGGCCCATGTGGCTCAATTGGTTGGGCACTGTCCCGTGGAGCGAAAGGTCACAGGTTTGGTCCCTGGTCTGGGCACTGTCAATTGATGTTTCTCTCCCACCCCAGTGTTTCTCACCCTTTCTTCCTCCCTTCCCCTCTCTCCACAACAAAAAAACAGCAAAAGTAAATTTAAACAAAGGTTGTGGAGCATTGCTTCTCCTCCCGCTGCTCGTGGGAGTATAAATGGTACAACCTTCTTGGGAGATAGTTTAGCCATAAATATTTTATAATATAAACGTATATTCTCTCCAGCCCAACAGTTCCAGTTCCAGGTCTTTGTGTAAGAGGTTACTCTCCCAGGTGCAGAGAAGCTTGTAAAGAACATTCTTCTCAACATTGTTTGAAGTCTCTAAATAGCTAAAGTCCTATTACTAGTGACATTGTTAAATAAGCAGTCACACCATGTACTAATATGCAGCAGCTAAAAAGAATATCCTCGGGTTGAAACAGCTCCATCACACACTCGTACATTAAAAAAAAAAAAGTTGTAAAAACATATACCATTTAGGTAAAAACCCAAACAAACAATGTATGTGTGTCTATGTGAATATATGTACTACAGGTTGGATAGTGTGTCTGAAGGAGAAGTCGATGTCCTAGCTGTCAGTACCTGTTACTGTGGCCTTATTTGGAAAGAGGATCTTTTTAGATGATCAAGTTAAGATGAGGTCATAAAGGTGGGCCCGAATCCAACATGACTAGTGTCATGCCCATTAGGATAGCTATTATTTAAAAACAAAAAAACAAGTGTTGGTGAGGATGTGGAGAAATCAGAAACTCTGCACTGTCGGTCATGTAAATTGGAGCAGCCACCAGGAAAAGTGTGGAGGTTCCTAAAAAAATTAAAAACAGGAGACTTCCGGCCAAGATGGAGGCGTAGGTAGATACGCTGTGCCTTCTTGCACAACCAAAAGTTGGAAAACAACAATTTTAAAACAAAAAACAACCAGAACTGACATAAAATTAACTTTATGGAAGTCCAAAACCAAAGAGTTAAAGACACATTCATCCAGACCAGTAAGCAGGGCAGAGCTGGGTGCACAATGCTGCAGCACACCGGGAGGACCGCGGCTGGCAGACCCAGACTCAGCAGGACCCAGGCCAGTGGAGTGGACAGTCCCACATTCACGTGCAGATAAACAAGGAGAAAAAGTTGAGGAGCAGAGCAGACTGCGCAACCCAGGGGCCCAGCGAGGGGAAATAAAACCTCAAACCACCAATTGAAAACACCTGTGGGGGCTGAGGTGGCAGCAGGAGGAACTCCCAGCCCCACAGGGGAGTTTGTTGGAGGAACCCACAGGGTCCTAGAACAAGCCTGCCTGTGTGGGAATCAGCAACAGAAGGGACCAATTTGCTTGTGGGTAGCGAGCGGAGCAAGCTCCATAGTGCCCTCTCAGACCCCTCCCCACAGACAACATCACAACGCAACAACGTGCGTTACCCCGCCCTGGTGAACACCTAAGGCTCTGTCCCCTTATACATAACAGGTGCACCGAGAGAAAAAAAAATGGCCCAAATGAAAGAGCAGATCAAAACTCCAGAAAAAAAATACAACTAAGCTATGAAGAGATAGACAACCTATCAGATGCACAGTTCAAGACACTGCTAATCAGGATGGTCACAGAAGTGATTGAATATGGTCTGAAATTAGATGAAAAAATGAAGGATACGTTAAAGGAAGTAAGGGGAAATGTGCAGGAAACCAATAGGGATGGGAAGGAAACTGGGACTCAAATCAACAGAGTGGACAACAAGCAACCAGAAAAGAATGAAGAAATAAGAATTCAAAAAAATGAAGAGAGGCTTAGGAACCTCCAGGACATCTTTAAATGTTTCAACATCCAGGTCATAGGGGTGCCAGAAGGAGAAAAGGAAGACCAAGGGATTGAAAACTTATTTGAACAAATAATGAAGGAGAACTTCCCCAAGCTGGCAAAGGAAATAGACTTCCAGGAAGTCCAGGAAGCTCAGAGAGTCCCAAAGAAGTTGGACCCAAAGAGGAACACACTAACGCACATCATAATGACATTACCCAAGATTAAAAATAAGGAGAGAATCTTAGAAGCATCAAGAGAAAAGGAGACAATCACCTACAAAGGAATTCCCATAAAGACTGTCAGCTGATTTCTCAAAAGAGACCTTACAAGTAAGAAGGGGTTGGAAAGAAGTTTATCAAGTCATGAAAGGCAAGGACCTACATCCAAGATTACTCTATCCAGCAAAACTTTCATTTAGAATGGAAGGGCAGATAAAGTGCTTCTCAGATAAGGTCAAGTTCAAGGAGTTCATCATCACCCAGGCTTTATTATATGAAATGTTAAAGGAATTTATCTAAGACGTGTGGGGCTATCAACAGGGGAGTGGGAGGGGGAGAGAGGGGGAAAAGGTACAGAGAATAAGTAGCATAAATGGTAGGTAGAAAACAGACAGGAGGAGGTTAAGAATAGTATAGGAAACATAGAAGCCAAAGAACTTATGTGTATGACCCATGGACAAGAACTAAAGGGGGGGAAGTGGGGAGGGGAGTGGTATGCAGGGCGGAGGGGAATAAAGGGGGGTAATGTGACAACTGTAATAGTTTAATCAATAAAATTTATTTAAAAAAATTAAAGACAGTATTAACACACGATAACTAATTTCACTTCTTGGTATATACCCCAACAGAACTGAAGCGGAGCCCATGTTCCTGAGCCCCACTGCTGCCCAGCCCGGACCCCAGCTCACACTTGCAGCGCCAGGGTGGCTGGGCAGCAAGGGGTGGGGTACCAGGCAGCAGGACAGCTGTGGGGCATGAGGCAGGGGTACAATGTTGGTGCCGCTGCTTAAGATCGGGGCGTGCCGAGCACCATGGCCATGGTCACCAACTGAATGTTGCAGACGCTGCCCTCACTCCCGGGGCTCAGTGGCACAGTGTCCCATGCTGGCACCTCTGAGAACACTGTGAGTGGCCGCCACACAGGGGCCACTTCCTGGGGCGTGGTGACCACAGCCATCTGGGCTGCAGCCCTCAGGACACCCATCCCCCAATTTCCCTTCCCAGGACACTCTTCCCACGCTGGTGTTACAGAATTGACCTGTCGGGGGGGTCTCTATATTATGGTTCTTTTCGCGCCACCCTTAGGAATTATGGCTCTCAATGCCAGAGTTTGGTAAAAAGGAAAGGATCTATTTATTCAAAAGTTATACGGACTTAGAGTAATGATTTAATGTCTTCATTAAAATCCCAAAGTCCCTTAAAACAACCACAAACACACACAGTCTTTCCTTCCCCCTTTGCCCTGGCAGGCCAGTCTCAGAAAATGCCAATTGGAAGTACCGTCCTCCAGGAGAAAAAGAACAGAAGTCCTCAGCTCACTTCTCCTGGTTCCTTTCAGTCATCCGTGCTCAGCTGGGCAGGTCTCTCGCCGTCCCCCACACCATCAGCTGTGTCACTGGGATCTCCAGTTCTTAATCCAAAACCCTGTGGCACCTTCTCATGGCCTACCAGTGAGAGTCCTTTTGCCCCTTTCCTTCCCTGCATGGTCTCACATTGTCCTCCATCTCTAGTGGTGACCCGCCTTTAGTTTAAATCCCAGCCTGGGACCTCCTCCATAACCCTATTTCCAACTCCTCCCACAACTGGCTACACCTGCCAGCACTCTGGCGGTTTTCAGCCTTTCTGGGCTGCCATAGTAAGTCCCGGCAGCCGTGGCCCGGGAGGTGGAGCCAACCATCTCCAAGCTCTCATGCAGGCGCTGTGACCAGGGGGAGCTGCCTCCCAGTTATGTCATGGGTCTAAGTCACTCCCATCTCCCTGTTTCAAAGCATGGTCACAACTCGTTAACAGATCCGTGAAGCCAGCCAGCTGTTACAGATATGTAAAATAACCATTTTTGCATATCATCTATGAAGCTGGCCAGCTGTTGATATGCAAAATAACTCTCAATGGCCCTGCTCCATGTGTCCCATCCCCCAGTCCAGACTTGTGGGGGTGGGGATATCCTATATTTCTATATTTCCTAGACACCTCGAGTTCTGGAGCCCATTTCAAATCCTTCGTTTGGGGGGCCCTGGCTGCACCCAATTACACTGAGGGCTAAACGCACTGGCAGAGGTGTTACAGAACAGACCCGGGACAGGTGAATGATACACTGTTACTGAATGGACCCCTCCTTCTGCTCCAGGGGACCCCCCAACACCGTACTATGTTCGCCTTGCCTGCCATCAGGGAAAGATGACTGTCAATGCCAGAGATCGGTGAAAAGGAAAGGGATTATTTATTCAAAGTCATACAGACTTAGAGTAATGACTTAATGTCTTCATTAAAATACTAAAGTCCTTCAGAATACCCACAAATGCACATAGTCCTTCCTTCTCCCTCTGCGCAGTCCAGGGTACTGTGTCTCAGGAAAAGAAGTAGAAGTCCATGGCTCAGGCAGTCCCCCAGTTCTAGGCACCAACAGCTGTGTTGCCGCCATGATCTCTAGTTATTCTAAAACCATGTGGCACCTTCTCATGGCCCACCAGCAAGAGTCCTTTCATCCCTTTCCTTCCCAGCAAGGTCTCTCCTGCTTCCTTCCCACGTGGCAAAAGGGAGCCACCCAGAGTTGCATGGGCCCCAACCTTCCCTCTTTTCTCTCTCATGCAGGCCCAGTGACCACAGGGAGTTGCCTCCCAGTTGCAGCATGGGTTGAAGTCACTCCCTGGCTCAAAGCAGGGACACAGCTATTTAACATGTCCATGAAACCAGTTAAAGGTTATAGATATGTTAAATACCATGCCAGAGATTAGCTGCAAAGCTGTTGCTGTGCAAAACAGTTCTCAATGGCCCTGCTCCATGTGTCCCATCCCCCAGTTCAGACTTGTGGGGGTGAGGACATCAATATATATATATTTTTCTAATACTTCCTGGACACACAGTTCTAGACCTCATTACAAATCCTTATTTGGGGCCCCCTGGCTGCACCCTGTATCAGAAGGACCTCGGGACCCTCTGCTACCTCTGCACTGTTCATTATTGTTATTGCTATTATTTCTTATTATTAGCAATGTCCGAGTGGTAACAATGTACTAGGCTCCCTTGGGCAGGAGGTGGAGGTGGTGAGGGTGCAGGCTGAGCAGGGCAGAGTGGGAGGTTAGATTCTGCCACTCTGTGCGGGACCCTGCCTCTGATGGGGCAGCCTCAGGATTTCCAAGTGCCTCCATCTTCAGGATCTTTTCCTGTTAGTGGCGGTGTCTCTGAGTAGTCCTATGTCTGTCTGTCTGTCTGTCTGTCTGTCTGTCTGCCTGTCTGCCTGCCCGTCTTTCTGTCTCTCCGCCTACTTTCTCTCTGGTGTGCTTCTCTATTTCCATCTCTCCCTGCCTCTGTCTCTATCATTGTCTCTGACTTTGTATCTCTTTGTTGTCTCTCTTTTTCTCTCTCCATTCTCTGCCTCCCCAGAATCTCCCTCCTCATTACCTGCCTCACCACATGCTGAATCTGAATGTTTATTCCCATAGTTGCCCTCCAGAGGATTCAGAAGGGTTTCAGTCTGGGGCGGGGACCTACACTGCCCGCAGAAGCTCCAGTGTTGCCCCACCCCCATGTCATCCTATCCTCTATCACCTTCATCCTCCAGCTTTCATGCGCCACAGAGCTTCAGGGGAGGGGAGGGAGCCCAGCTGGGGTTAATAATGGTGGTCATAGTGATAGGGGACTCTAGAGTTGGGAAATTTTAGTTTAAGGTAAAAAGTTATAAGCCTGGCAAGTAATGTTTATGTTTAAGCCTTTTGTTTCAGAACACCGCAGATAAGGCTCATCCTCGCTCCTGGGAAAACAGCCGACCACCTGGGGCACTGCTAAAGATTACCACCTGGGGACAACTGGAGGCATTTGGGCCTTTGTGTTCCAGGGAGAGACAGACTACCACCTGCCCCTGGGAACAGCTAACTGCCCAGGACAGGAAAGTTGCAGCGCTGCTCACTGAATCCCCTGGACTTCAAAGCCCTTACCGACCCTGTTTATCCCCTGGTATAAAAACGTTTGTCTGGACAAAGAGAGGGGAAGATGGTCTGTTAGGGTATAAACCCGTCATCTTCTCAGATCGCTGGCCATCTGAATAAAGTGCCTGTGAAGATTCAATCGCTGTCATTGCTTATTGAGCTTGGCAGTGACAGGCAGCCCGAATGCCGGCCTGTTTTCTGGTTACACTAGTGTCCCGAGGAGAGAGGAGGAGGCGTCCTCCATCGCAAACTTCCCTCGGTCTCCTCCAGACGTGCCCCTCCCACCCCGCCCCCCTTCTGTCTGTTTGTGGGAGCCGTGTAGCTAGAGCTGGGAGGCACAGGCCCCTCCTCCTGCTTGGCTTCCCCAGCTTTGCCAGCAACCCTGTTTAGCCCCAGAGGCTGCTGCATTGCTTCTTTCTCTCAAGAGTCTTTGCTCCCCAGAGTTTCAGGTAAGAGGAGACAGGGGTGCCATGCACTGTGCCCAGGCTTTGTCCAGCCCCTGGGGGCACGTTGCACTGGGCTTGGCACAGGTGAGGGATATCAGTCCAAACTCTCAAGCTTGAAGCCACCATGTGAATCAGTGCCCTTCTGAATGCCTCAGAATCTGTCCTGCTCTGTCCTGCATGGGTTTCGCTGTGTCTGGGGTGTGTGTGAATGGGGGGTGTGAGAAAGCGTCTGCGTTTTGCCAGCATGGGGGCCTAAGTGTATCTTTGTGTGTGTGTAAGGGTGAATTCCAGGATGAGTGTGTGTCTCTGAGTGAGTATGTCTGGATGTGTATGCGTTTAAGTGTGTATCTGCACTTGTGTGTCCCTGACAGTGGGTTTGCATGTGTTACGTAATTGCATGTGCACATATGAGTTTGTATACATGAGTCTGAGACGGCCTTCTTGCTGTTTCTTCTGAGGGGCAAGAAAGGTGTTTTATTGAAATTAGAAGCCAGATTCCCCTCCCCTACCATTTAAGGAATGCAACTTTGTGCAAATGTGTGCATGTGTTATGTGGAGCATATGGTGTGTAAGTGAGAACATGCTTTGGAGGATGTGTACATAAGTGCATAGAGTGTGTCTCTGAGTTATGATGTGTCTGTGCAAATATGTAGATATGCATGTGTGTTTTGTGTGCCTATAAGTGTGGACATGTCCATCTTTTTTTTAAAAAAGATTTTGTTTTTAGAATGAGGTGAAAGCAGGGAGAAGGAGAGGGAGAGAGACATCGATGTGTGAGAGACACATCCATCAGTTGCCTCTCACACGCCCCTGCTGGGGACCTGGCCCACAGCCCAGGCATGTGCCCTGACTGGGAATCAAACTGGCAAATTTTTGAAGGCTGGCATTCAATCCATTGAGTCACACCAGCCAGGACTGGACAAGTATGTCTTTAGAAGAGTGTGCATACGTGTGCAAATGTGTATCTGAATAATGTGTGTCTATCTTGTATTATACGCATGTGGTGGATTCCTGTGTGTACCATGTGTTTTCTGTAAGTATGAGTGTGTGTGTGTGTGTGCGTGCGCACCCAAACAGACCTGGTCTCCTCTCTGGCCAACCCATAGTTAATAGTGCCTTGATCAATGCTTCCATGATATTGTCCACTGAAAGCTAATAGTTCTCCAATCCCTCATCACCACCCTGTCCCTGAGTCTCATTAAGACTTGCCGGAAGGGCTCTGTGGAGTGAGAAGCCAAGAGACTCAGTTTGGAACCTGGGAGGGGACTGTGACATGAAGGTGCTCTGGAAGGGTCTTGGGAGCTTCTGATAGACCTAGGTGGAATCCAGACGTTCCCCCAACTTGCTCTGTGGCTTGTTCTTGACTCTGGGCCAGTGATTTCACCACTTTGAGTTGCAGTTCCTTCGTGTATAAAATGACCATGATGATTCCTACCTCATAGAATTGTCATGTATGACAGACCCACTGTCCAGCTCCCCATCCATCCATCCTTCCTTCCACTCATTCATCCATCTCTTTACCTTGCACCCATCTCTCCATCCATCCATCTACCCGCCTGTTCATTTATCTCTTTATCCTTCCATACATCTCTCCACCCATCTTTCCATTGGTTATCCATCACTTGTCTCTCCATCTATCCCTTCATGTGCCCATCCTTCCATCCGTCTATCTCTCTATCCATGCACCCACCTGTCCCTCCATTCAATCATTATCCACCTTCTGGCCATTTCTTCACCCTCCATCCATTCAACTTTCTATCCATCCATCCTCTCATCCATCTTGTTTAGTCAACAAACTTATTGAGTTCCTCCTTTATGTCAAGCACGTGTATGCTTAGAAGCCCTAGCTCAGTGTCTGCCACAGTAGATTCTTAGTCAGTGCTAGGGTTCTGAGTCAAACATCTGGGTTTGAATCCTGGCCCTTCCAATTTACTAGCAGTATGACCTTGAGGGAAGTTATTTAATCTCTTTAAGCTCCAATATCATCCTTAGTCAAGGCGAGTTCAGAGTCCCCATTAGACCATAGGATCCATGAGAACAGGTATGTTTTGCTCAGTACTAAACCCTAAGGCTTGATGCATAGTAGGCCTGCAACAGATTTTCATCAAGTGGCAGAATCAACAATCATATCTTTATAGGGACTCAGAGTCCACCTTCAAATAGAAACAAATGGTTGGGTGCATACAGATTGGTGATTTTCAACCTTTTTCATCTCGTGGCACACATAAACTAATTACTAAAATTCTGCGGCACACAAAAAATGTATGTTTTGCTGATCTGACAAAAAAATTAATAAATAAAAGAATTGAAATCATGGTCTCAAAGAGACACTTACACACCCGCGTTCATGGCAGCATTACTCACAACAGCCAGAAGGTGGCAGCAACCCCAGTGTTCATTTGGGACAGCTGCCTTGGAAATTTTGACCCAGAGTGGAGGGTGCTGGCTGGGACTGTGGGCTGAGAGCCACCAGCATTCCCTGGCTGTGCCACCAGCTCTCTCTGTGAAGTGGCAGTTTGCTTCCTGTTGCTCTGGCACATATAAACACTGGGGTTGAATGGCCCTCTTCTAGCTAGCATGGCTTTCACTGATTGGAAACAATGGCCCGTTGTACCAGCCAGGCATGCCATTTGAGCCTCAGACTCATTCAGCCCGAGGAACTGTGGGGACCAGCTCCCCCAGAGTGGCCCAGGGGCACAGATGTCAAACCTGTGATGTCAGCACCCACACACTCTGAAAGGACCCATATAAATCAAGTTGTAACTAAATGGTTAGCTGAAAGGACACATGATGCTTGAATGAGGGTCCTTTCTCTGCTTTCCCATATATGATGCTGCCAGCCTTGTGCCTAGCACCCATTGTGCAAGCCCTGCACTCAGGGTCTTGCCCAAATACCTCCCAGGGTCCTCTCTGCTGAGCTGACTCAGATTGGCCCCTTCTGCCAGGCACTGACAGTTACGGGGGCTCCCAGCTAGACTGGCGAGGGCCTCTTTCTGTTGTGTCTTCTTCACTTGCTCTCAAGGGTGCCCCTGCTTGTTTGGAGCCCTGCTCTCCTGGTTTCCTGAGTGTGGGCATGTGAGTCTGAGCGGCAGGAACTGGGCCGGGTCCCAGTCCCAGGCCAGCCTGTGTGAGGGTAAATATATGCCTGATCCCCACGTGTCTCCATTCGCTGCCCGTTCCCACAGAGTGCAGGCAGCTCTGCTGTGGGTTGTTGTAGAAATGTCAGCTCAGCTCTAGGTCGGTGAAGAGCAATATGTCCCTGGAAATAGCCAAATTCAGTTTGCTGACTTTGCATAAAGCACTAAATGGAACACAGAGGGGCCTCTGGGCACAGGCTGGGCCAAAGGGACTTGAGTCTCTGCCAGAAGCCCCACGCATAGTCAGTGCCTGCTCTCTCTCCATCAATTACTTGGGAAGACACTGCTGTGTTAGGCAGGCCTTGCTTACTATGGGCAATTTGAGTGGGCCAAGGATTAATGCAGGGCTCTCTCCATTAATTTAGACTAAAAATTGTCTCTCTTGGTTAGAATTAGCACTTTTCTACATGGACGAGGGGAAACCTTCTCTCTTGCCCTCTTAAGATTCCGTACATGCGTCCTGCAAATTAAACTACAAGACATAAATTAGCAGGAGAAAAAGTATACAATTTTTATTGTATGTGGATGGTGGCTTCACAGAAAAGAAGTGAGAAACCCAAAGAAGCTGTTAGAATTGGGAGAAGTGATTGGACGCGTGAGGGGGTGTTCGGGCCCCTACACGCTGTAAGTTGTGAGAGCGACTGGGAAACGTGTGGTAAGTGAGGGCTGTTTAGTAGGGTTTGTTCTGCAGACTCATCTCTGCAGCCTCCAGTCTGCTTTTTATGAGAGAGAGAGAGAGAGAAAACGCCTTTACGAATAGAAATTTATGCCCTGCTGTTCAGCAGAAGGGGTCCGAGCAGGGAGCTCTGCCTGTGCCTGCAGCTTCTCAGCTGCCTTCAGCTCCCTACAATCCTTCCACCAAAATGGCCTGGTTGTGGGTAGCGCATTCTGGACCCCTCCCGCGGCACTCGCCGAACGCACATTGCCAGCCCTACACGCTTTCGGCACCTTGGCTTTTCATGGGACGGAGAAGTGAGACGTATCTGGATCTGTTAATAAACATGGAAGACTGTGCTATCAAGAAACAGGTTTCTAAAAATCGTGAGATCATATATATTCATAAAATGTGTCCGTTTTCTCTCTAAAAAAGGCTACAAATGTCTAAAAATTTATAATAATTATAAGTTATTAAAACTACTAGAAATATGTCAACTAAAATTTTAAAAACTTCAAGAAATAATAAGGGTGAAGGGAAGCAACTGCGATGAAAAGTGCGGGAGGAAAGTAGCTGTGTTTTTTGATAAGGAAAGGTGTGAGGTAGGAAGGACGTGTTTTTGTCAGGCCATTCTAAAATAGAATGAAAGAAGGAAACCGTAGAAAAACAAACACCTGAATGAATATAATAAAGTTGCAAAAGATTTGCAGAAGGACCTTATCTCATGTGGTCAAGCGGAATCACATTTGAATGACTTAAAATTTTTTTAAATGAGGCTTAATATCAAAGTACACTGATCAAAACTAGAATTTGGTCTTCTTTCTGTTAGAATGACAGTGTTTTCTTGGGCTGCTGGGCTGCTCTTACTAAGGGACTGTAAAAAGTTTTGTCTCTGCCTAGGACTCCAATATCTATGTCTTATCGGGATAACTTCCTGTGTTTTATGCTAACCTTTATCATGCCCTTGCTTATGAAAGAGAAACAAGAATCATCACGTTTAAAAGAGCTAAGGCTGCCCTGGTTGGCGTAGCTCAGATTGAGCGCGGGCTGCAAACCAAAGGGTCGCAGGTTCGATTCCCAGTCAGGGCACGTGCCTGGGTTGTGGGCCAGGTCCCCAGTGGGGGCCGCGTGACAGGCAACCACACACTGATGTTTCTCTCTCTTTCTCCCTCCTTTCCCCTCTCTGAAAATAAAATAAATAAAATATTTTTTTAAAAACAGCTAAGGCTTTTTACATTTAAAAAATGTTATTTTCACCCTGGCTGGTATAGCTCAGTGGATTGAGCGCGGGCTGTGAACCAAGGGTCCCGGTTCGATTCCCAGTCAGGGCACATGCCTGGGTTGCAGGCCAGGTCCCCAGTGAGGGCCAAGTGAGAGGCAACCACACATTGCTGTTTCTCTCCTTCTCTTTCTCCCTCCCTCCCCCTCTCTCTAAAATAAATAAATAAAATCTTAAAAAAAAAAGTTGTTTTCCCTAAATCAAATTTGAAATGAAGTTTTTTGACCTTGAACTAACTTTGAGATTTTTCCAGAGGGCCCCTGGAAAATCTCAAAGACTGTTTTCTTTCACCTTGTGAAAAGAGAGGTATTACACTAATTAGATTGATTTGATTTGTTAAATGGCATGAAAAGGCATTGCCAGGCATTGTCACAGAGATGCTTAATCTTTCCTAGGCTGTTTTAGTGTGGTAACTAATATAAATATTTCAGAAATTGTATAAAGTTCACAGAAATTTGTCAATACCCTTGCTACCCATGATATGTCCTGGTATATAAGGCCATATATCAGGTGTATCAGTCATAATTCTGGTTATTATTTTTCTTGTGTTGACATAAGAAATGTCCAAACCTATAGAGCATTTTTATGAGTTAATCTGAGCCAAAATGAAGACAATTGCCCGAAAGCAAAATCTCAATGGATTGAAAAAATGCTCCAGGAAATGGCAGTTTCACGGTTTATTTTATCCATCAGAATCAAAGGAGAAGCTATTAGGGGATCACATGAAATCCACCGGTGGAAGATCAGGGAGGCAAAAGAAAGCAAAGTGAGGAAATCTCTGAGGTTGGATAAAATGTGAAATAGATAGACATGTACTTTTTTACATTGGTGGATACGGGGCAGTTAACAATTAGCGGTTAACACGGTAAGATAACGCTGAGGGGTTTTGTGCTCTCTGGTGCAGTGAGGGGTCTGGAAAAAGGAAATTGCCCTGACATTCCAAAGGTCTGTTCTCACAGATGCAAAAAGACAGCAGACAGGCTCGGTTAAGGTAAAGATGGACTTTGTCAGGGAAGATACCCGCCTAGGATGTGAGTACCCGCCAGGACTTGCTTTTAGTCAGACAGTTTTAATTTCAGGCCGTCCTCTGTGGTTACCTTAGGTCTCCGAGTCTGTAAGCCCCACCACGCAGGCCTCCCCTGGGCCCGTCCACAGCGGTGTCTCACAGAAACAACCACGTTTTCTTGTCAAATGAACTCTCATCAGATCTGTGGAAGCGGATGGGTTCATAAAACGGCTAATCCAGTGTCCAGTACAACAGGAACTGACTGCACGGAACTGAGTTAATGGACAAGGGATGACTGTGGTCGCCTGGAACATTGCTTGTTCTCTGATGTTCTCTTCTGCAGCAGCAACGAACCCCTTTCACTTACGCTAACTATAATTTATAAGAATTTAGTGGATTATACTTTTGTAAACTGAAACAAAACCTTCATCTTTTCTTCCTAGTTGATCCTTCCAGAATTTGGAAATTCTTATTGAATATTTTTATCTTCATGGCAATATAATTACTTGCAGACGTCCAATAAGAATCTATTCTCTTTGTAACAAGATACAGTTGGAAATATTGGTTAAATAACCAAAGCTTTGAGTGGAATATCGTATTTCAGAATGATGCCTTGAACCGAATTTGACCACACAGTTCTAATGAACTAAGTTCTAAGTTCTAAGTAACTAAGTTCTAAGTTCTAAGTGCTAAGTAACGAAGGCTGACTTTTTAGAGCCAATGCTTACAAAGCCCTCCTGGAAAAATCGCCCCAGTGCCTGGCTTCCAGGGTTCCCGGCCTTACAGTTCAGTCAGGAAGGTAATTTCCTGGCGGGCCCAGGAACTTCGGTATATCTTGGGGACTTTGAGAGGAAAGGTGTTCGACTAAATCCGTAGGTACTGCACGAACAATCTGGTGGGTGTGGGGACAATACATGACCCTCCCACCACCCATGATGAGGGCTGGCCAGGGGCCCCTGGCCAGAAGGAATGTGCATTGTTTGGGGAATGGATCATAACTCCTTTCTTATCTCCTTTGGGGAACGGTTTCTTGTGCTTTGACGGCTTCTTGACTCTTCCCTTCTGCATGTACACACTGAGGCAATGCAGTTTAGAGTCATGCACAGAACATGTGCCTCCTTTGTTGGGGACCCCTTTGTGACGAGCCTCAGCCTGGAGGAGGCGCCGTCCCTCGCACCGACCTGCCACCCTCGGTGTGCTCCCTTGTGGTGTGAGTAATGAACAGCAAGTCAGCATCTGCTGGTCACAAGCACTCAAGCAGCTCCCCGGTTTGGGGCAACAGGAGGAATCCCTGGCCTGGCTTCCTAGCCTCGAGAAGATTTAACAGTCTAATCTGAGACTTCCCTTCAAGACCGCACTGCAGTCTGGCCCTGTGAAGGAAGTGTGCCTTACCTACCCTTCTTTAACGTGTCCTGACTGCTCCGGGCTTCTCCAGAAGGACTGGTGACATCAAGGGCTAGGCACCTCAGGAGCTCTCAGCCAGATACCAGAGCAGACTGCAAAGGTAGACCTTTTTGTTTAAAAAAAAAAAAAGGTCCATGTTGTCCTGGCTGCTGTGGCTCAGTTGGTTAGAGTACTGTCCTGTAACCAAAGGGTTGTGGGTTTGATTCCTGGTCAGAGCACATGCCTAGGCTGCAGGTTTGATCATCAGTCCTGGCACATAGGGGAGACAGCCAATCGATGCTTCTCTCTCACGTCGATGCTTCGCCCTCCCCCTTCCTCTGTCTCCCTAAAAGCAAGAAACAAGTAAATAAAAACAGGCTCATCTCTTGAAGAGCCCCTTTCTAATCACAAGACTTCGCCAGCCACGTGGGGAGTCTGTGAGATTCAGCACCACACCCCTTGACTTCAGTGTCGGGCTTTCACACTGGTGCCTACGGAACCGCCCAGGTGTGTGAGACAATAAACAGCAGCTCAATCACTGTGCAAATACCTTATTTTTAAAGGCAGGTTTTTTTTTTGTCTAGGGTCTTTAAAACATTGTCCGTCTTCCCTTTGCTCACACTTTGTGCTACAAGGTCCGAGGTCATCCTTACAGGCACAGGATCGCAGTAAAAATAGGATAAAGTCTTGAAATTACATCTTGTCGCTTCCATGGCCTCACGCTTATCATGTAAAAGAAAACAGCCCTCAGCGGTGTTGTAGCTGAAGTCATTCATCTGGACACTGAGAAGGAAAGAAAACAAATCAAAAGGAGCAGCTCCTGCAGACCAGAGGCTGGACCTGCCCTCACCCCCACCCGCTGCTCTCCCACCGGACAGAATCGTCTCAGAGAGCACCGGCCCCGGGCCAGGTCCCTCCAAGACCCCGCTCAGGTGAGACAAAGGCCGCCTCAGAATCTGATCGAAGCCCAGAAAAAAACAAGGCTCCTATGCGCCCCACAAAACACCAAACAGCCCTTCTGTCCAAATGAGTGACTGCCACTTCTTTGCCGTTTACAGCTTTATTCCCACTCTAGTTGGCCCTGCCTTCGAGGTAGGGCTTGTTGAGGTGCCCAACCGTGAGGGGGCCCCGCTTTCTGGCGGTGTGCAATCCACAGCAAACACCTTCCCCCTAGACCGTTCCCCAGATTACCTAACCAAACCCCGTTCCTATAAAAGTTTCTTTCTAACACCCTCTTATTGAGATGGTCTCCCTTGCTGCAAAGAGTAATAAACCCGACTTGTTAAAAACAAACAAACAAACAAGTGTCTTGAATAACTTTCTGTTTAACGCCTCTCTGTCTCCTCTGGAGCAGGGAGCACCTTCGGCTCTTTCTCTTCATTTCTGGGGCAGACGCAGGCAGCCCCGCTCAGCGCTCCCGTCTGGCATCCGATCCCCAGGGTGGGTCTCCAGGGCTGCTTCAAGCAGCGCTTGGGCTTCAAGTTTAGAACATCAGGTCCCTCTGCGTCCTGTCTGTGTTTCTGCAAACACTGCTCCTGACCGCCTGCCATCCCCACATGTGGCCCCTCACTGGGCCCGCACCCCGTCAGAGGCTGCTGCCTGGCGCTGGCTGAACAGATTTCCACACCCCTCTGCTCATCCTATCTGCTGACCTTTGAGTCCCTTGGGGACTATCAGAGCTCCCTGCTGGGTCTGGCTCATTGCTCGTGTCTCCCAGGGCACCTTTCCAGGGGGATTTTCCTGTTTGCGCTGGAACATTGGCTCTGGGGGTCGGCCAGGGTGTTGAAGGATAAGAGAAGTGGGTGTGCCCTCCCTCACCGAAGAGGCCGTGTGTCACTGTTGCTGGTCATTCTGCTTGCCTGTGGGAGCCAGGACAGGCAGGTAGGGCAGCGGGGGGCGGGCTCCCTGTGGTAGGCGAAGAGCATCTGACTTCACACATCCTGCTCTTTGACTCCGTGGACCATTTGCTCAAGAACGGGGATAGGGCAGCACTGCTCAGCCAGTCTGGCCAGGCCTGAGACAGGAGCAGGAAGTATGTGTGTGTGGCCTTCCTCACCCCACGGGTTGATGGACACTGACCACATACCCCCAAAGAAGATCTGTGTCTCCTTAGCCTCCAAAAAACAGGGGACCCATTTGAGTGCATCACTGTAGCTTTATGGCCATCGAGAGGCCCAGCCCACAGGGGCAGGTGGCCACATCATCTGCTCTAGGAAGTTAGAGCCCTGGTGGCCTGCCAGGCGGTGGCTGCCCAGCGTGGAGCCTGGGGTCAAGTGAGGGGCACCAGGGCTGCCCTCCAGACCACCTCAGTAGGTTGGCAGGCACCTGGCAGCAGCCCTGGCTCTCCTTCCTGCCAGGAGGAGGGTTGGGCACCTGGTTGCCTCCATTGCGGGGACATCCTCTTCAGGGACTATCTCAGCTCCTGAGGTGCCCTGTTCCTGCCACAGGCCCAGCCACGCAGACAGGGACACTCCGAGTTCCCCACTGACTGGAAGGCAAACGGGGAAGCCCGAGTCAATTCTCTTCGGGGGACATGTTCTGTGGCCTTGGCACCTCCAAGGATCATGGAGCTTTTCTCCATAATCCTTTATTAATTCTGCCTTCAGCCCTCCCCAGTCACGTTAACTTCATATTC
Source organism: Micronycteris hirsuta (assembly GCA_004026765.1). Classification (NCBI taxonomy): domain Eukaryota; kingdom Metazoa; phylum Chordata; class Mammalia; order Chiroptera; family Phyllostomidae; genus Micronycteris; species Micronycteris hirsuta. Next base: position 9,414 of record PVJI01019578.1, on the reverse strand, counting down.
AGGAAGGACAGATGACAGCCCAGGCCCAGGGAACAAACTGGGCCTCCCATCTACTCGTGTCCCCCTGTGGACAGACATCTTGTCCCTCAGTCCTGGCTCTTCCCCCATCTAGCAAGAACAGTGTCGGCACAGAGCCCGCAATCTGGCCACCTCCAGGCTGAACTTGCCCATAGTTGTGTTTTAATATAGCCCAGCCAGTGAGCAAGTTTGCCATTAAAAAATTGAGAGGCTTCCCACATAAACCTAGATTTCCAGCCCCTTTAAAAAAAAAAAAAGGGAAAAAGTGCGGCAACATTGGGCTCAGGCTCTGGCAAGCGTGTGTGGAGCTGACCAGTGGCTGAGCCCAGGCTCCCCATCAGCCCCTGCTGCCGCCACAGCGCCCTCGTGGCCTCTGGTCCGCAGCGTCTTCAGGCAGTCTGTCCGGCACTCGCAGGCCTTCCCTCGGCCGGCCAGCAGGTGGCAGTGCAGTGCAGGGAATGGCCGTCCGGCTGAGGCAGCAGAGACCCGGCTCCCCACCTGTCCCTGCCTGGGAGTGCCTGTGCAACTTCCCCTTAGGTGCGGAATACTCATCAGTGGACTTTTAAGAGTAGCTTTGCAGTCTAATTGACATAAAATTAACTGCACATATTTAAATTGTACAATTTGACAGACTTTGGTATATGTATATGCCTGCAAAATTATCACTTCAGACAGGATCATGAGTATAGCGATTACTCCCAAGAGGCTCCTCCTGCCCTCCCCCGACTCACATATTTGTTTGCATTTTGTAGAAATTTTTGTCTGTCTCCTTTCACTCACCATAATTATTTAGAGATTTTTTCCATGTAGTTGCTTTTCCAACAAATCACTCCCTCCTGCCCACTAGTCCTGTGTATTAATATACTGCCGTGTGTCTACCTGTTCACTTGTCGGTGGACATTTGAGTTCTCTTCAGTTTGGGGCAATTACAAATAAAGCTGCTCTGAACATCTGTGGGCAAGTCTTGTGTGGGTGTCTGTGTTTTTTCTTAAGCAAACAGCAAAGATGTGGAAAGGCTGGGTCATACGGTAGGTGTATGTCTAACTTAAGAAACTGCCAGACTCTTTTCAAAGTGGGATGCGCCATTTTACATTCTCACCAGCAATGAGTGGGTGTTCCAGCTCCCCCACATCCTCTCTGACACTTGGCATAGTTAGTTTTTTAATTTTAGACTTTCCAATCAGTATAGAGTGACATCTCATCTTGTTTGTAATTTGTAATTCTCTAATGGCTAATGGTATTGAGTATGTTTTTGTGTGCTTGTTTTCCATTCTTAGATCTTCTTTGGTGAAATTTCCAAATCTTTTGTTCATTTTAAAAAACTGGGCTGTCAGCTTTCCCATGATTGAGATGTAGGAGTTCTTCTTACGCTCCGGACAGAAGTCTTGGATCGGGGTGACTAGCAGATCTCCCAGCCACAAGGCTGGCAGCTTCTCCTTTCCATTTCTCAGGCATCACTGTCTTTTATTGTCTGCTGCCCAACGACTTGAAAGTCATTGTTTCAAATGCTCTGTCTGCGTGTGCACTTTTCCGTTATTGCAGCCAGGAGGGTAATCTAGTCCTTGTCGCTCCATCTTGGAAGCACATGAGCCTCCACTGGTTGATTTTAACCATGCCAACTAGATTTCCCAGGTATGATCTCAGGTACAAATTAGTAGTCCTGTCGGTCATGAAAGTCTCCTGTGTCTCCTACTCAGTCTGCAGCCACTGCCTCCTTGAAGTTCAGTTTCCAGGTCTCAGTGATGTCAGTGTCCCAGATTCAGAAATGAATCTGTATTAATAGCTGACAATAGCCATCACTAGCTCAGCTTGATTCTATGCCCGTTCTCAGAGTTGTCACATGTATAACTCATGGACACTCCAATATCTCCAAGGTGTAGGTGCTGCTACAATCTTTTCATTTGAGAACAATGAGCCTCAGAGAGGCTAAGTAACATGGCCAAGGTGACAGTCCCAGATCTGCCCCTTCCTAGCTGTATAAGCCAGGCACGTTCCTCAGAGACTTCAGTGCCCTCAGCGGCAGCAGGGGAATGACGATTATAGTTCGCACACCATGGGACCGTGGGGACACAACTAATTCAGTGTCTGGCTCACAGTAGGTGCTCAGAAAATGTTGGTTACTGTTACTGTGGGATCAAGCCCATCTGATGCGGACCCTGCGCCTGCGTGTGTTGTGGTTGCTGCAATGAACAAATGCACACGGACTACAGAAGTCCTGTGGAGAAAAACAGACGGCATGGCCACTCTCTAAGTGAGAGAGAGCCGACCCCTGCCTGGACAGGCTTTTATTGCTTTTCTGGGCACATTACATGGAGGATGGTTCTCATTTACTATGCACAGGTTCTCATTGATTATGCACAGGTTCACTGTAGTTGATTACCTTTTACAGATAACAAAGGAAAGAATGTTGCTAATTACTTCAAAGAGAAGGATGTTACAGATCCAGGGGAAAAGTAGTTGAACTGGTGGTTACATTCCATACTTGGGAGGTTTAGCAAGGACTTTAGGAAGTTACTTTAGAGATAGGCAGTAAACATTTGTTGCCTCAATCCAGGGTGAGGGAGTTTTAGCAAAAGCAAGTCTCATAGCAGCCTAGGTACAGTGCAGGCCTCGTTCCCCACAGGAGAACCCATCCATGGGCATGGCTCCTGTGTGCCGAACCTCGCACCCCACTGGGTTTTCCGAGTGGGGGCTGGGCTACGTTCCCACGTCACGCGAAACGGTTCCCTATGCCCATTAGGTGGACTGTTGGACTAAGGGGGCGGGAGATGGAGATAGACTGTTTCTTTCAAGGAGGCCTGCAGAGCCTTGCAACCTCAGGCAAGTCACTTTTCCTCTAAGTACCCTTCCCTGGGGCATCAGAACTGCCTTGTCTTTGCACCTTTTCACTCCCATTTTGTCCTCATGTGCCTGAGGGCTCAGCGCCCCAGGCTGGTCCCCAGTCATCTGAGTGCCTGGCTTCCTGGCCTGATAGCCTCAGTTACCTTAGTCTAGAGCAGCTTCCGCCCAAGGTTCTGCTTCACCACAGCCGTCCCCTGGCTATTCACCCACTGAGCTCCAGTCCCAGGCGTCTCTGCTGCTCAGTAGCCAGCACACAGCAGTGGCTTTAATAGCACCTTTACTGAGTGAGTGAGTGCATAAGCTCTGAGAAGCCGGGCCCTCCTGCTGTCTGCGTCTGTCACTGCCAGTTTAACCCTCATGCACTCTGGCCCCATTCGCTGAGGACACTTCCTCGCTGAGGGCACTTGGCTTGGCTTGGCCCAAGAGCAAGGATCCTGTGCTTCCCTGCGCACGGGAGCGCACAGTAGGCCCTCAGTAGGGTATGCCGCAGGGATCAAAATGCAATCAGATCACAGAGCACACACCTCTCTTAAGCCTCTGGGAAGAGTCAGTCGGACACTGAAGCAGGGCACCAGGGCAGGCTGGTGAATGCCCCAGTGATCCAGGGGTTTCTGGTGACGTGGCTAGGAGACTGGCTCTGGGTTGTCCCATCTGGAAGAAGGTTGCCAAGGAGGAGTGCAGCAAGGGCGGGGCAGGGGAGGTAGCCCAGAGGCCTGCACTTCCTCCTCGGTTTCCTCTGGCCCCCTGCCTTGAGCTGCACCAGGAGCTGCAACATCAGCCTCAGACATAAGATGATGCCGAAAGTGGGAGGAGATGGACTTTCTCTTCCAACCGCCCTCCAAGCTCCCTTGGGTGGGAAATGCACTCGTCTCAGGGGCACGCACGCCCACTGAAGGTGCCCCCCGGGCGGTGCTGGGGAGCAGGAGGGTCTCTGTGAGGCGAAGGCTGTGCCTTCTGCTGCCTGTCAGCTTCCCCACGCAGATGGCTCAGGCCAGGCATCCAGTTTACATGGGGCAAGTTTTTAATGAGCAGCTTCTAGGTTCATGGTGCAGGGTAGGGCCCAAGAGGTCCCAATAACACTGCATGCCTTCTGCTGTTGGTGACCAGCCTCCGGTGATGGGCTGGGCTGGGGCCAAGGCTGTCTGCCCTATTCCCAGCCTTCAGGGTGCCCCGGTGCCCACGTTTCAGGTGAGTGTGGGGTGGGAGGACACCAGGAAGAGATCAGCTGGCATCTTGTGCTGGAGAATTATTCCCTACTTGAATCTGGCATCAGAGATCACCAGGAGACCGATGGGTAGGGGCGGCCGTTTGTCTGGTAAGAAGCCTGGAGTCTTCGCTGGCAGGTGAGCACCAGGCAGGAGTTGAGAAGTGAGCTTGGGCCTTGGGGCAGCTAGGCAAGGACTGGTCCCTGGAAGAGTTCTGGCTCCTCCCTTTTCCTCCCTTGGCCCCATCCCCTAGCCTACCACCCTCAGGAGCAGGGATCTCGGATTCTTCGTGGTGGGGTGTGGATGGGTGGTCGTACATGAGACGTGGATTTGTGGGGCAGGAGTGTATGGAGGGTGATTCCAGGCATGTGTCTCCACAGTAGGTAAATGTATGTGCACGAGGGAGCACAGGAGCACCGCGTAACCCTGAGGGTGTGTGAGGTTAGCGCCCACTCACGACAGCTCTTCAATCATTTCACCATGCGTTCATTCAGCCATTCGTGCATTTACTCGCGCCGCCCATGCATTCAGTCAGCCGTCTCTCAGTGGGTAGTTATGGAGCATCATGCTGCCACATGATATCTCTGCAGAAGCCCAGAGGGAGACTGTAGAGATTCTTTTCACACGCATGAAGAAAGTGTAGCCCTGGGATTCACGTATGTCTGAGCAAGGTCTCCTGCTTGAAAAAATCTCCCAAGACGGCATGTGCAGATTTATGTCCGCGGGAAAAAAAATTCTTTAAAGGGGAATTTGGCCAAAATATTTCTTAAAGATTTACTGCCTTGCTGAGTCTCTCCCCCCTGGATCTAGGGGCTTATGCTAATGAATGCCCAGGCCTTTTTCCTGCCTCAGTGTTTATGGTGCTGGAGTAAGCAGCCCTAGCTAGCTTGCCCTCAATTTACATACCTACCCTCTTAATGTATGGCCCCGGTCCTGTCTACCACCAGACCGGAATATACAATCTATGCTTATGTTAATGAAGACCACTCTGATGCTCTGTGCCCCAAATCTTCAATAAAAACCCCTGGACCCGAGGCTCAGGGCTCTCTCCCAGAAGATGAGGGGGAAGCCGCGTGGTCCCAGATCCCTTTTCCTGCATATTTGGTGTGAGAATTATTTATAAACGCATTGGGTCACGGTCACCACGGATTCTGCATAGCCATGAATCCGCAACACGAGACCCTTTCACTTGAACCTTGCTCTTTTCCCTTCGTCCCAGCCAAAGGCACTCAGGCTGTGTCCCTCATCCACCTAGGGGGCAACATCAGACGCGGTAGCCCTGGAGGCTCACACCTGGGGAGGTGGCTATACCTCAGAGTCCTGGGGTTCCGGGGAGCTCAGAAATCCCAATGCAGACCCTACCCAGAATCAGGGCCAGGCTTCCCAGGGAGCTTGCTTTGAGAGCACCGCTCTAGGGGAAGCAGACAGAGGGGCTAGAAGCTGGCCCTTCATTCTGATGCTGCCCCCTGCTGGACAGACCCAGGAGGCCCTTCTAGTCCCGTGTTTGCCTTCCAGACCCTCCTCCTTCTCTGCAAGGTGTGCGACCCCGACTGCCACTCGGGAACACTCACTACCTTCATGCACATTCGCCTATTCACACATGCTCACACACTCACATTTACACAATGAGCACATGCACTCAATGCTCACACTCAGAGACACACACTCACACACATAATCTGGCTCTCTCGCACGCTTACTGCCTCTGTCCTGCCAAGGTTTGTTGACATATAACACTGTGTAAGTTTAAGGTATACAATGTGATGATTTGACAGGCATATATATTGTGAAATGTTTAGCACAATAAAGTTAGTTAACATGTCCTTTACCTTATGTAATCGTATTTGTTGTTGTTATGGTATGTGGTAATATTAAAGCTCTACTCTCATAGCACCTTTCAAGCATCCAAAGTAGTATTGTTAACTATGCTGTGCGTTACATCTGTGGGCCTGAATGTACCTTTTAACTGACAGTGCGCACCTGTGACCAGCCTCCCCTCAATCCCCCGCCCCGCCAGCCTCTGGCAACCACCATTCTGTTCTCTGTTTCTATGAATTCAGCATTTTTAGATTCCACATGTAAGTGAGATCATATAGTATTTGTCTTTCTCTGTCTGACTTATCTCACTTAGTATAATGCCTTCAAGGTCCATCCATTGTTGCAAATGGTGGGATTTCCTCCTTTCTCACAGTTTAATAATATTCCCTTATACATGTATATAATGGAATAGTATATCTCACATGTTCTTTATCCATGGGACTTTATGCTAGTCCCCTAATGTTTTGATTATTGTGGCTTTAGAACATAGTTTGAAATCAGAAAGTGTGATGCCTCCAGCTTGTTCCTTCTCAAGATTACACGCCAACCCTTTTTGACAAGTCACATGTCCAACTGTGGCCCCCACACCACGGAGCAAACCCAGCTGGTGTCTGACCAGGCTGAACTCAGCAGTTTTTCTGTGGGCTTGGGCTTCTAAACCTCCCTGCTCTCCAGCTCTTCATAACACCAGCTGGAAGGGATCATTCAGTAAGGGTGACCTCAGCTTCCAGAGGCAGCATCTGGGGCTCAGTTATTCCCTACAACAACAGAACCATCTGAAAATATTTAATAATTCAGATTCCCAGGCCATACTATGGCTTACCAGATCATTGCACAGGTCTGACTACTTTCCGTGGCAGGCCCTGTCCTGGGAGGGGTGAGGGTCCAGCCACAAATTAAACAAAAATCCTCACCCTCTTGGATTTTACTTTCTATGGGGAATAATCTGGGGATGTGGCCTGGAGCTCTGCATTTTCACAAGCATCCTCTGGTAATTCCATGTCTACTATAAAGATGTGATTTTTTTAAAAGAATTTATTTATTTATTTTTAGAGACAGGGGAAGGAAAGGAGAAAGAGAGGGAGAGAAATATCAATGTGTGGTTGCCACTCACATGCCCCCTACTGGGGACCTGGCCTGCAAACCAGGCATGTGCATGGGTTCCCACCCATGACTGGGAATCAACCAGTGACCCTTTGGTTCACAGCCTGCACTCAATTCACTGAGCTATGCAAGCCAGGGCCCATGTCTGCTATAGTTTGAGAGCCATTGACGTAGGCTCTGACCACCTCCCCCCATGCCTAGTTGGGCACCCGGGCCCCTTTACCATCACACAAGGAAACACCACTCTCCCTCTTTGGTTCCCATGCCTCGTCCAGTGATATCATAACACTGAGCAAAGGACTTGGCACCAGGAAGACCTGTCAGAAGGTTCTAGACAAGTCCCTGCAGCTAGAAGATGGATGAGAAGACCCAGAGACAAGCATGGACCCTACTCAGAAGATCCTGAAAACAATCCCCACCACACTGTTCCACCTGTGCAGAATGTGTTCACACAGACAGACCTCTTCCCAGTCCCTGTCCTCCCAGACCCCTCAGGGAGGAAGCCAACTGACCTAGCTCCATCATTCAGTCCTGGGTCCACGCCTGGATGCTACTGGCTCTCAGCCTGGTCTGAACCCCTGCTGTTGGAGTGTACATGCAGGCCCAATGGTAAAGCACGGGAGATGCCCTGAGGTGCCCTGGCCGGGCACAACTTCCCCCTTGCTTCCTGCATGTCCACTCAGAATTTGCTTTCTGTTCTGAGCTAAATTGTGTCCCCTCAAAATTCTTTTGTTGAATTCCTAACCCCTAGTATCTCAGATTGTGACTTATTTGGGAATGGACCTTTAAAGAGGTAATTAACACAAAATGAAGTCATTAGGGTGGGCCCTAATCTGATCTGACTGGATCCATACAAGAAGAGGAGGTTAGGAAACGAATACAGACAGAGGGAAGACCACACGAGGACACAGAAAATGAAAGCCATCTCCACGCCAAGCAGAGAGGCTTAGAGGAAATCAACCCTGCTGACATCTTGATCCCAGACTTCCAGCTTCCAGAACTGTGGGGAAATGCATTTCTGTTATTTGCCTCCAACCTGTGGTGTCTGCTCTGCCCGGCCCAACGCAGCCAGCAGCCAGGCTATGAGCAGATAGATGGTCACTGTCGGCCAAAGTGTCAACCTCTGCCATGCGGCCCTCCAGCTCCTCTTCACTTTATCACCTTGACAGCAGCAGGACTCTGGCCTCCTTGGTCTGGGCCTGAGACACACATAGCACAGTTGTGGTCAGGGATCTGGGGCCATGCAGGCAAAGCCAACATGAGACGCCATGCTCTGCGCCCGAGGCTCCCCTGCAGTGCAGGGACAGGAACATACACGCATACCAGCAAATCTTAGCCATGGCTGCACATTCGAATCATCTGGAACACTCTTTGAAAATGTCTGTGCCTGAGCTCAAATCCAGACCAATTATGTGAGAATGTTTTGGTGATGCCCCAGCATGGGGATTCTTTGAAGTTCCCCAGTTCATTCTAGAGGGCTGCCAAGGCTGAGAAACAGAGCTGTAATGGCACACAGTAAGTGCCGTTTCCCCCAAGAGAGTCATGATCCATGCCCCAACCCGGAGCTCATTGTGTCAGCTGCCAACAGCCAACATGCCCAAGTCGCTCACTGATGAAACAACAGCCTATCATCCCTCCTGAGAAGCCCAGCAGCTGTTTCTGTGCAGCCCATCCCCTCCCCCTACACCGCCAGTCCTGGGCTGCTTTAATGACTGGCCACCCATTGATGATTAGACATGAAAACTGTAATAAATAATGAAAATAATTGCAAAATAAAATTGAAAATCCTGCAAAAGACACAGGAAACTCATAAAGTAAATGGGAATAATGTGGGACAACTCCCTAAACCATTCAATGCTAACTCATTGACAAATAAAAGTCTTAAGTTACTAAGCATTAATCAGGCTTCCAGTCAAGATGGCAGCATAGGTAGACACAGCTCGACTCTTTGCACAAACACATCAAGATTACAACTAACCATAGAACAACCATCACTCAGAACCATCAGAATCCAGTTGAATGGAAGTCTAAGAATCACAAAATTAAAGAAACCACATTGATTCAAACTGGTAGGTGGGGTGCAGACAAGGAAAGGTATGGTCCCACATCCACATGTGGTGAATAAAAATTCAAGAGGGATATCTTGGGAGTAAGGAGTCCCAACCCCACACCAGGCCCCACAGGCCCATGGTTGTAAGACCACGAAGAGAAGTCCCCATACCTTCTGGCTGCAAAACCACTGGTAGAAGAAACCTCTAGAGTCTCAAGCATTCCTCTTAAAGAACCCACAAAGGACTAACTCAGACTCACTCCCTCTGAGTTCCAGCACCAAGGTAAGCAGCTTGAAAGGCACCAGTGGCATATAGGGAGAAGCTGAAGTATCTGGCATCCAGGCAAGAGCTGGAGAACAGCTTTCTCCCAGACAAAA
>PVJI01019577.1:0-30732 GCA_004026765.1 Micronycteris hirsuta | reverse complement strand
TTCCCCTCCCCCAGAACCCAGAACCGCAAAATTAACCACCCACCAAGCAATTCAGTAAAACAGTGCAAGGGCCCCTAGTATGACTTATATTTAAGACTTTGGATCACACATTGAGGGTTCTTTTTATTTTGGCTCTAAGTCAGCTTCACTTCTCTGACTGCGCATCACCCTACTCTGCTAAATCCTACCTTCCAGCTGGCGCAGCCTGGGTGACCCTGGGCTCACTTCCCTACCCACCAGCCTCCTAAAGTATTTCTGAGTGACTGCGTCTTCTGAGAGGGTCCACGTTCAAGTCAGATCCAGAACTTTGCTTTCCCAGGTGGTTTTCAGGGACACGTTTTCCACGGGTCACAGAGACTGGCCCGCCCCGCAGCTGTGTGGGGCCTCTGCTTGTGATCGCCCCGGGGCAAAGCCAAGAGGGAGGCGTGCCAGTGTGCACCCCTAAGCCTCCTCCAGAGCCGGGCACCATCCTGCCCTAGTTACCTTCCCTGGGACACCAGTTCTTGTGATCATTTTCACCGATAACACTTTTCCTCCGGCTTTTCTTCCCCCTCTGTGTATTGTTTTAAGCAAGGACTTGCTTTTGCATCTTGTTAAAAGTCAGAGAAAGCTTTGACAATAAAGATGTTTCTCTTCACAAAACTGTGAGAGTTCTGTTCATTCTGGGATTAGTTAATGCTTGTGACCTTTGAACAAGACAGCGCTTGAGTGCACTCAGGTGAGATCTTTGATTCTAACGGGGAAAGCGGCACCGCACACTTAACTGCATATATCCGCGCTGTCCGTAGTTCAAATGGTTTCTAAGTCACCTTGGAGTTGCCAGTATATAGATGAAAACAGTAAGGAGGTAAGCAGAAATGGAAGCTACTTCAGCTTTGGAAATAGCCGAATATTTAATTCTTTCAGGGAAGTTAACTTTTATTATCATTGGCAACTACACAGAGGTAGTCAAAATCAGCATAAAGCATTTTAGTGCCTGGGACCTAAAAAGCGCTCAATAACCGTCAGCAACTCTTTGTCATTATCACCAGCGGCACAATTCTAATGGCTCTAAAACAGTTATTCACACGTATGTACCACTTACAAAGCACTTTGCTGTCCTCAATCTCATATAATACAACCACTCTTGGAAATGGTTGTATCCCCGTTTCTCGGGTGAGAACACTGAAGCTAGAAACCGCAGTTAGGGTTCGAAACCAGTCTCTCACTTGTGGTGCCTCACACTCTGCCCTGCACCGCTGTCTCTGGGGGGAACCCATAGGGTCAGATTCTGCCCCTGCTCCCGGAGTGCACCTCCCGCATCAGTCAGGTGTGTGCGTGTGTGCGCTGGCTGGTTGGTGTTTGCACCAGGAGTCAGGAGGGTGTGTGTGTTCCAGTCCCTCTGCACAGGTTTTTGTGTCCGGAAGGCAGTCACATGGCTCCTCAAGACCACACTCCATGGACCCGTCCACAAACTGGGGCCAAGGAACACAACTCTCTGTCCACCCCACAGCACCCTGTGTGGCGACCTAAAAGGGCACATAAAAGCCGTGGAGGCTGCTTGGCGTGTGAAAGGGGATGGCTTTATAGTGCTCACGCAGCTCTCCAGAGGGAGCTAGTGAGAGGCAGCACGGCGGTGTGGGCAGGGCCTGGGCGGCAAGCCAGAAGGACTGCAGATGGATGCGTTCAGGATTCGAACAGTTTGGGATTCCAGTCTGGACGTTGCCACTTGTTAGCCATTTCATATGTTAATTGGTGTCATTGTCTTAGTTTCTTCATCTGTAAAATGGGGCTATTAATACACACCTTTTAGGATCATTATGAGAATTAAAGGAAATACTACATTTACTGCTCTTAGCACAATGCCTGGCACATGATAAGCATTCAATAAACTATAGTTTTATATAATTACAATTTTAATTCATCTTCTGAGACTTAATGTGCTCATCTATAAATCAGGTTTGACAGGGTGGCCATGAGAATTAGATGGAATATATACAAATTCCCCAGGGGGCTGCCTGGCACATAGCAGGTCCTCGTTAAGCATAATCACCGTGGGCCTTCACATCTCTGTAGATCCCCTGCCCCGTGTTCCTAAGGCCCACTTAATGGGCCAGTCGCCCCTTCTCTGGGCCTTCTAGTCCTTCTGAGTGGGTTCTGTGGCTTGTCTCTCTCCCTCGACTGTGAGCTTATCCAACAGGGGCTGTCTGATTCAGTTCTGGCTCTCTAGAACCAACCATAGGTCCTGGTGCAGAGTGGGCTTTTAGAAAAGGTCCATCAGTCGAACAAAGATGTGATGCTAGGTGTAGAATGCCGTGGGAGTGCAGGCCCTGGGCGTGAGCTCTGTGTGTGGGGAATCAGCGGAGCCATCCCAGAGGGTGGGCATGGGGCGCTGTCAAGGCTCAAGTCTTGGATTCAGAGGGGATTCAGCAGACATCTGTAGTAGATTTGGGGAAAAGGCTTCCCAGCCTTCTCCAGCATCGTGTCTCCAGGGGACGGTATCTGTTGTTTGGCATCGTATGGTCCCATCTAGGCGGTTGCACGAGACTACTTAGTAGTTGCCACCTTGGAAAAATATTTTTAAAACAAATAATGCACGTGGTACACAATGAAAATGCACAATAGACATACAATGAAAAGTGAATCTCTCTTCGGTCCCTTTCCCTTAGCATCTGTTTCCTTCGTAGGACACAGCCACTGCTCGCGGTGTCTTTCATATCCTTCCAGAAATATTCTATACGCATATAGGAAGTGTTTTACTGAACGGTGATAGTATATCAAACACACTATTCTGCATGCTATCATTTTCCCTCCAGAGAAATACATACAAAGAGCTTCCTCACCCTTTTTTAAGGTTGCATAATATATCGGGTGACTATAACTTACCTAGCCTCTTCCTGATGGACTGGTATCCAAAGTTTTGCTGTTACAAACAATGCTGCGGTAAATAACCTTAATAATAAGTATGCGTGATTTAGTATGTGTGTGAGTATCTGGAGGAAAAATTTCTAGAATTGGAACCTCCAAGTCCCAGAGTAAAGGGTATGTGTATTTGACATTAGACAGCTTTTGTCAAATTGCCTTCCATGGGATCTGTGCCAGCTTTTGCTTGCACAGCCAAGTGTGAGTGCCTGTTCCCTACTCACTGCCGTCACTGTGTGTTTTCAGTCTTTTTTTATCTTTGCCAAACCATATGTGAAAAATGGTTTTTCAAAGTTTAATTCACATCTCTCCTATGAGTGATGTCAAGACTTTTCATATAATTGAGAGCCATTTGTATTTCTTATTCTGTAAATTGTCAGTTCCTATGCCTGTTTTCCCACTGAGTTGATCAACTTTAGCCTATTATTTGTAGGAGGTATTTTTATATTAAGAAAATTAACCTTTTGTGCTACAAATTGCAAATTTCCCCTGAATTAAAGCACAAGCCCTAGACCTCCCGAAACTCCCCACCCCTGCCCACTCCCAGGCCCACTATGCCATGAATCCTCGAGGGCAGGTCCAGGCCTTGGTCACCCCTGTGCACGCCCCCCCTTTTCCCTGTGAAGGGCTCGGCACTGTAAGAGCGGCCTTCGGGGTTTTTTTATTCAACTGAACTGATCTGAATTCCTGTGTTCCCCCACCCCGCCTGCTGTCCCCTATGGCCTGGGAGTTTCATTTCCGCCTCCAGCAGAAAAAGATGACTTTTCTCATTGCTCACCACAGCCATGCACCTGTTTGGCCTAAACTGGCACCTGCAGCCGATGGAGGGGCAGATGTATGAGATCACGGAGGACACAGCCAGCAGTTGGCCTGTGCCAACCGACGTCTCCCTGTATCCCTCAGGGGGCACTGGGTTAGAGACCCCTGACAGGAAAGGCAAAGGAGCCACAGAAGGTAGGGTTGCTGTGTTGTCCGTGTCGTGAGTCCTCTGTGTCTGCCTTTCAACTGAGGAGACTTCCATTATGCGCGTCATGTGCCTGACTCACAGCTCCATGCTCTGGCGCTTCTTCCATCCCTCTGTACTCCACGCCGGCCACCAGTCCACCTGTGACTTCATCTCAGTTCCTTGTCACTGGGAGCTCATGGCAGGGCTCGGGCAGGGCTCACGGTGTTCTGCGGGGTCCCATCTCATGCCTTGAGGGAAGCATTATGGGCTTGCGCACTGCTGGGGTGGCCATTCCTGATTGTGTGGGGTCCAGATGAGCTCTTCCGGGGCCACCTCATGGGATGAATGGGGATGAGCGGGGCTTGGTGAGGTGGTAGGTGGTGTGTTGTAACTGAAATATACATCCTTGTGGTTTAATGGAAACACCAATTCAGGTGTTCTAGCAGTTAGCAGCCATGCGACCTTGAGCAAGTCACTTCACTTTCCTGAACCCCTGTTTCCTCATATGCAATAACAATAATCATTAGTGTTTGTACAGTGTATTTGTTTCAAATGTTTTTGCCAAGAGCATTTCACATTTAATCCTCATAGGGATACTGTGAAGTAAGTGTAATTATGTATACCTATTTTAGATGCAAAAACTGAAGGTCCCATTAATAAAGAGACTTGGCCAGAGTCACCCACCAGTAAATTATGGATTTGGGAATTTGGGCCCAGGTCTGTGTGACTCCAGGACTCTTGCTGTCTCCACAAATCGTCCTTCCTAACTAACCCTGTGGTTACAAGATCCTGAAGGAGATGTGGATGAGAAATCCCATTGTACAATGAGACGTGAATTTGTTTTTCTGTCATTGGTGAAAATAGTGGTGACATTAGGAGCTTGGCATTCTTAAATGGGACATCATCAGACCCACACTCTGAATTTGTTAGGGGTCTTTCTAACATGCCATTGACATAGATTCTCTCACTGTCAGCCAAGAATGACGCAAACTCACAAAAACTGGTACGTGGAAAGATGTCTGAGCTTGTGGGCCAGTCTGGTGGTCCTTCTGGGCAGTGCGGCCATCTGTCTTGCTGCACCTGCTGTGACCAACGGTATCTCTGGTGTTACCTCATCAGCAACATGGCCATAGCTGCCTCCTCTCTGTTTACACCTTCCCTTTCCTCTCAGTTAGTTTTGAGGTCATGGCTTCTGAGCTTCCCTGTCCTTGCAAGGGTTTGCCTTCCAGGCATTGGTTTGGTTTGCAGGATGGCGTTTGCTTGTTGGAGTATTCATTCATGACTTCTGAAACGATGATCCGAAGGCCAAAGTCAACTTTCTACCTGCCATCATTTTTATGGGGATGTGACTGGGGTTAGTTCCACAGAGCCAAATAAGCACCCATGCCTACGATTTGAGGGGCAAAGCCCATCTTTTTCTTTGCAAAGATTTTAAGACTTAAGACCTTAAATAATTTACACTTTCTTTGCCTCTTATTAGGATATGAGGGCACGTCCGTAGGCCATAGGAAGAGCTCCAGTTTAGAGTCAGGAGCCCTGTGACGTCACCTTTAGCAAATCCCTTGAACAGGCCTTCTGGACTCCATTTTCTTTCTCTTTAAAGGGAGATTGTTGAGCTAGATTATCTCTGAGATCTGTTCTAAACCGCAAGCTCTACGTATGAAATTAGTAATAGAGTCATCATTTGACTAACCAGATGGCTCATCAGAATTTTTTTCAAGTTGGCCCTGTCCATGGTCCTGCTTGTTGGCATGGGATACCCAAGCCAGTTGGTAGTGTCAGGTGCCGTAGGTGAACACCACGAAATGAAGATTGTCTTTAGATCAGCATGTACAAATGCAGATTCAAGATACGTTTCACCCTAAAGCTATTGGCAAAGGGTCTCATTTAGCAAAATGCTGGTTTTTCCTCCATGATCTCTATCAAACATTCTTTAAACAGGAATTGAATGTATCTGAAATCTTTCACTCTAATGAAATTAGTCTGTGGGTTGTTTAGGCAAGGAGCAGGAGGTGCAGATAAGAGATGAAATGAAATTGCCCCGGCTTATTGGTTTACTTTAATTGGAAGATTTTTGCTTAAAGGGATTATCTGTCATTACTAATGCAAATGGAAACCCTCTTTACAAACCCCCAAAACACAATGCAGTGCTGGAAAGTGGTCAGCCTCAAAAGCAATTACTGTGACAAAAAAATACATCAGCCTGGGAAAACAGAGGACAAAGCTTTCTATAGTTTATGTGAGACCACATGGTCCTTAATTTCTTTTGCCCTGGTCAAATCTGTTGTCTACTCGGTTTATGTTTTTACTTGCGATGTTAAAAATCTAGTTCCCTAGCCCTGGCTGGTGTGGCTCAGTGGATTAAGTGCTGGCCTGTGAACCAAAGTGTCACAGGTTTGATTCCCAGTCAGGGCACATACCTTGGTTGCAGGCCAGGTCCCCAGTGGAGAGCATGCGAGAGGCAACCACGCATTGATGTTTCTCTCCTTCTCTCTCTCCCTTCCCCTCTGTCTAAAAATACATAAATAAATAATCTTTTCAAAAAATCTAGTTCCCTAGACACTTCTCAAGGGGGAAGTCTCGAACCCTGATCTGAGTGCATATTTGCTGCCCCTTCTGAGGGTATCAAAGAGGAGAGCTGATTTCAGAATTAGGATTAGAGACCCTTTTCCACAATGGTGGGGGAAGCAATGGGGTATGATGGAAAAAGGATAAAAGGGTCTTGGGGCCAGACCATCCAGGGTTTGACTTCTGGCCCTGCCATTTGTCAGCTCTATTACTCATGCCAGGAACTCCATCTCCTTTGGCCTTAGTTTCCTCATCTGTAGAACGAGGATGAAACCGAAAGAGGCACTCAACAAATATCCGTTCCTTTCTTGCTATTCCAATCCAAAGCCATTCCATATCAGTTATTATAATCTCGGAAGTCCAGACTAATTAATATTTTATCCTTAAAGATCCTGGAAAGGTCTGGACATTTTTGAGTATTTTTAAAAGATATATATATATATTGTTTAATAATGCAACTGAAACATTTGCAGTGATTACCATGTCTTTGAGAATAACATCAAACTGCAGCAAATACTGAATTTTCAACACGGCTCTAACCATTTCAGGGTTGTCGTAGGACAGAAACCAAATACAGCAGCTTTTGCAAGTAAAGCCACAAGAACTTATGTTATACATTAATGGAGAAGGGAGAAAAAAGCCATGAATAAACAAGCATTTCTGATGGTTGAATTGGTGGGCTAGGGATAGCGTTTTCTTCTCTCTGCAGTGAAATCAAAATTGCCCATCAGTCTGAACCATGCAAATTGCTGCATGCAGGCTCAGCTGGGCTCTCCAAAGTGAAACAGCTTATTTTGATAACCAAATAAATTTCAAACAGTTGCTAAGGAAACTAAAGGATCCTTTGTGCAAGTTGTTGCATTGAAAAGAACCAGAAAGGATGGAAGGAGGGGGAGAATATTAACTGATGAGGAATTTAGAACCTACGTTGATAGATCTCAGTTCAGGAAAGTGAAGTCTGTGACTGGGCAGGGCATGGAATTTCTGTTCTCCCAAATCTTTAATATTTTATTGAACGGTCCAATCATTTCAGAATTTGTTAAGAAATGTCTTTTATGGACATGATTGTGTATTTGCACAGCATTGCTATAGGAAACCTGAATTTGTATTTACAAAGAAAAGGGCCATTACTAGTAGAATCTGCCTTGTGAAACCTAACCGTGCTGTTGGTGGTCCCTGATTCTGAGTTAAGTATTTGGTACTGTTTTTTAAGTTTCTGGGGGTACCCACTGACTGAACAGTGTCCTTCTTATGAATGTTTGAGATGGTGACTGTCACCTTTAACTTTGAGGCCTGTTTGCAGGCTCCCACTTTATAAAAACTGTCAACTTCTCATGTACCAGGAAGCCAAGAAGCTCGTCAGCGGGCCTTGCATCTGCCTGGTCTGGCCTTGGTAGCCAGCCTGCTGGGACGGTGCGTTAAATTGGACCATTGCTCTTGAAGAGGGTCAGCGCACTCTGCCACCACTGAGAACATTTTGGAAGAGTTGTAATTAATCATTCATCAATTTAATGCTCTTAGAAGCCATATTCTAATAAATAAAAGGGAAGCCGAAATGGCTTCCCATCTCAATGGTTTCTTAAGCAGCCTGAGCCTCAGTATAAATGTTCTAATAGTATGAGAATTAACTGACCCAATATACATGAAGATGCCCGCCATATAGTTAGAGCTCATTAAATGGTAGTGAAAACTACTACTTCTACCTTCACTGCTATTACTACTACTACTAATACATTATCATCATCATCATCATCATCAGAATGTATGTAGGGACAAAAAGAATTTCACACGCAGGGGATTTCTACTCCAGTTGCCTCTGCCTTCTACCCTCTCCCATTATTCCATCATTGGCGGGCTCTGCTGTGCAGTAGGATATTTTATGTCTTAGTGCTCACAGCTTGGTGCTCGGAATTGAGAACAAAGAACCTTGGGTTATAGGATCTGGAAAGAAGACAGCAGTTAGGGGTTTTTTAAGGCAGGAAAGGATAGATATGGTTTCACTCTGAACAGCCCTCGGCCCAGCCAGTCCAATGCCTCCTTCCCATCAGGCCGAGGTACTCGGCAGGCCGTAGCTCTTTCCCTGCAAAGCCTCCCTCTCATCCCCGAAGTTAGTCCAGGGGGCCACTGGGGACCGAAGGGGCGGAATAACAGAGGTTAAACCCCAGGTGGGGATCCTCCTTTCCTTCTCAAACATTGCTCTCAGGATCTGGACAGGGCGACTTCTGGACCAAAGTCACTTTTGAACCAAAGTTCCAGTGTGGCCCTCACTATCTCAGCCCAAAATGTCAAAGGTCCTGGCTGGGAAAGGGATGCCCTAGACCAGACTTTGTTATTTTGATTCCATTGTGTACATACCAAAGACCATTTTTTCCTCCCATTTTGGCCTCCTGAGGTGAAATACTAGCATGTTAGAAAAAATTATTCCCCTTCTGCCCCTCCCTTCTCTGGGGTAAGAGCCAACAACTTATTTATGTCCCTGAGGCCCACAGACCTCCCCTGAGAGTCTCGGCTTGGCCCCTGCGCTGTGAGGCTGAAGAACGCAGCTGATGCCATAGCTGTGTGCTGAGCACGTGCTCACTGAAGGGGAAAATGAAGCAGGCATGGCTTGCCAGCAGTGTGCCCAGGTGCGGGAGAAGTTTTATTTTTTCTCAGACACAGGAATTATTGGAAAGCAGGCTATTCTCCCATCTCGCCAGCTCCGACTCCCACCTACTCACAAGGGAAACGAGTCCTTGGAATTAGCAGTCTTGGCCTCATTTCTCTGCAGTTTCTGGGAGTAAAAAACTCAGAACTCATTCTGCTTTTGTTTCGTCCTCCTTCAGAGTTCTGCTTCCCGAGCAGAATTAGAAGCTGAAGGACACACTACTTTCTGCCTGGACTGTAGGAGGATTGTGGTATTGAGAATTCAGAAATCAGATAAAGAATGAGAAAGTAATTCTCTTCCATCCTAACGCTTTGCAAATTTGGCTTTGGCCTTTGAACTTTGAACCAGGTTGCGGTGGTTTGTGGGTGTCTGCCTTTTCAAAGTAAAAGTCTAGGGCACATTCCTTCCATAAAGGCATTAAACATTCGCTTCCCCATGCTAATGACAGAACGCTAGTGGTACTGAACGGAGAGCATGCATTGGAACTTTTTTTTGTTGGCATATTTTAATTAAAATAACATTGAATGGTTTGAAGCTAAAAAACCTGATGTTTCTGCCTGGGAGTTTATAAGGGAATGATAACATATGGAGAAGTTTAACATTTAAATTGAATTGTATTATTTAAAACAGTAAAATATTTTATGACTACAACAATGCCCTGCCAAGCTCCATTTCAGCATCAAATATGCCTTGTAAGGAATCTCACAAAGCTAGGGGAAAAAGACATTTTAATTTCTTATTCCCCAAATGCTTTTCATGAAAAGTTCCCATAAACGTGTTTTCTTTACAAATGGATTCTTGTTCTCTAAAGTGTCTCTTTGAACGTCCCTCACAACATGACAGGCTTGGAACTGGGATGCCCAGGGGGTGCTTTCTACCAACAAATGAGATGTTGGCTTTAGTTGGGGTTCCATTGTTTTAGGGGTGATCTTCTAACAGCCAGCAGTCTCCTGCCCCCCCCAATTTCTCAGAAGGCCAGTGTCTGACAGGAAGTTAGGGTTTATATTTTTCACATGTGAATGTGCCTAATTACCAAATAGAGGATGTCGGTAAGCAACCTTCCTCCCTGGCACTTAGGGTGTCCCCAGAAAGCTGTCACTCTCTTCACTGGTGAAGGAAAAAAATGGTCAAGAGACCCTACTGCTAACCAGCCCCCCAACCCCCTGCAGCCTACGGGGCTGGGGCCTTGGGTCAAATGTCCAAGTATGTCACAGGCTTTAAGCCTGAATTTGAGAAATTGCCTCAACTTTGCCTCTTTAGCACAAAAATGATATTCAAAGACTTCCACCCTAGACAAAGAAGCATTTTTCCTCCCTTCACAGAACCCTCTTTCTCATCTTCCCCAACCCTACTAGCCTTGCTCGCAACACAACCCCCCCCAATATCTCAGCCTCAGGATTTGACTTCCAGTTGCATATGAACTAGTGAACTGGCCTTACTCAGGTCATGTTTTCTACTGCTGGGGGAACCGTTCTTAGCTGGAAATTCAATGACAGCACCTTATTTCCTCTAGCCATTCTATTTTAGCATGCACGTTTTCTCACACACACACACACACACGCACACACTCACACACACAGAATCATTCTCATGTGACTGCAAATGATTATATTTAGGATCAAAATATATCTTAACAAGCTGTGGAATTATGCAGTAAACAGATGGCCCTCGGGGAGGACCCATACTGCTTTGGAGGAATGAGTGTTTTTAGCAGAACAATCTGAGTGTCCCTGGGAAAGCAGTTCTGGACGTGTTTGCTCTTCAGCGGGGGGTGGGGGGGCACTGGCAGTCCTGCTCATTCAGATGCTACCACCGCTCATTCACCTATGTCTAACCATGATGTTTTTGTCTTCCCTTCCCTGTATTTTGGTAGGAAGGCCCAGTAGTTTCTTTCCAGAGGACAGTTTTATAGACTCTGGCGAAATCGATGTGGGAAGACGAGCTTCCCAGAAGATTCCTCCTGGCACTTTCTGGAGATCTCAAGTGTTCATAGACCATCCTGTGCATCTGAAATTCAATGTGTCTCTGGGAAAGGCGGCTCTGGTTGGCATTTATGGCAGAAAAGGCCTTCCTCCTTCACACACACAGGTAACCAGAATCTCACACACCCGGGGCACCCACCTCAACACCTAACTCAAAGACAAACACTTAATGCTTAAACCTGTATCCTTCAGCTTGGAGGGAATGCTGTACATTTGCTAGCCCATTCATCCGTTTGGTCTCTCTCAGACCCTGCCTGTCAGATGAGTAGGTTTACATCGCTGGGGCTTTGTAAGGGGAGGGAATTCTAGGAAATTTTTCGATTGCCTTTCTACTGTCACCCAGTCTCCCAAGTAAAATTATCTGGGAAATGTAATCTAGAGAAAAAAGCCTCTTCTTTGGAGTCAGACAGACCTGAGTTTGAATCCTCTCATTATCCGCCATGAAACCTCTAGCTTGTTACCCTGTCAGAGCAAGTTTCCTGATCTATCAAATGCTGATAACCATCCCTACTCTGCAAGGCTGTTGTGAAGAATAAAGAATAACATTTATAAGGCAGCTACTGCAGGACGTGGTTCGGAGTTAGTGTTACTTCCCTGTCTCTCGCATTCTTTCTCTCCTTCAGAGTCTCACCTTCACTCAGACACGTGCACACCAGAAATACTAAGTAAACTCGTCCGGGGTGATGGACGCATTACCAGTCACTATGCGTAAAGAACAGACTTCTGTAATGTCCTCCCAGCTCCGGGACTGCAGTAACATAAATCATAGGTATCTAGCACACGTTCCCGGGCCAAATGCAGTCTTCCTAGCACCAGTTGCTATTTAAGATGTTTAGGTAAAAGCCAGATACGTAGATACATCTCCTAAGGGTGGAGTCACAGAAAAACAGAGAGAGCCTGGCCCTGATTTTTTTTTTTTTTTTTTTTTTGTAGAACTGCGATGCTAGTCTTAGACTTCATGCCTACAGACATGTTTACATAAGAGAGAATAAATATCTGTCTTGGTTTTTTAGAAAGATGGATAAATGGCTCACTTTGCTCGCCAGGAGGCCAGAGGACCTGACCACCTGCCCATCGTTAACATTGTGTGCCTGACTTCTCTTGAGTCCCACACTAGCAGGCTCAGATCAATGGGCAATTGTGCTCGACACAGCATGTAATTATTGATAGAGTTTTGAGCTAATCCAGTTAAGTTCCCCTAAAACTGCTCCCTGAAACTGCAGTGCTTAAGAAGGATCACTGACAAAAGGAAGAGAGATGTAAATCAACTTTTCGTTTGCACTTGACTGACATTTAAGGCACCTCCAGGGCTCCAGTCCCGGCCCCAGACCCTGGGTTTCCAGGAGCTGGGGGTCGAACCGTCAGGAAGCGGCTATGTTGGTCATCACGTGCGCACCTTTGGAAAAGCACGGTTGTCCTGGTGTAGACTCAGCCAGATGAAGACTTACCACATATACACCAAAACTGTGCCAAATGAGACCTGAAAAGAATCTGCTAACTATGCTGCACTCACGAGAGAACGAACAGACTATTACCATGAAAAAATGGAGTCTGGGGAGGCCTTGGAGTTGGTCGATCCACTTCCTGTGGATTTGGCCCCTTTGTCTGTCGCAGGTCGTGCTTCCCGGGGTTTTCTCCAGGACAGCCCCGAAGAAAGAAGTGAGCATTGTGGCAGAGCGGATCCACTACTAATTATGCTTTCTTTGCGCTTTAGTTTGACTTTGTGGAGCTGCTGGATGGAAGGAGGCTCCTGACCCAGGAGGCACGCAGCCTGGAGGGACCCCAGCGCCAGTCCCGGGGGGCCGTCCCTCCCTCTAGCCATGAGACTGGCTTCATCCAGTATTTGGATTCAGGCATCTGGCACCTGGCCTTTTACAATGACGGAAAGGAGTCGGAAGTGGTTTCTTTTCTCACCACTGCCGTCGGTAAGGAACGCCATCCCTCTGGGGTCTGTGGGGTATCGTCTGTTTGTGTGAGAAGGTGCCTGGAAGCTGAAGGTGATCAGGGAATGTGTGTAGTCTAGGGCTGTAAAGCTGCCTGCAGTCTAGTATCAGGGCAATTTGACCGGGCCTGCTGGACAGGGGATGGGAGTGAGAGGGGAGGGGCTGGAAGGCCGTCCTGGGCTGGCGCCAGAGCCCTGAGCCCCGCGCCTGCTGCCGTTCTGGTGCTGTCCAGGGCATGGTGTGTGGACCAGCCCGGGGTGGGAAAGGCACTGACAGTGAGACAGGAACCCTGGATGCCCGGCTGCAAGGAGGCAACATTTCTCTTCTTGAAACTTCTCCAGCACCTTTATTGTTTTTAATAGTCTCCCCTGGTTCAGCTCACTGATTTGTTATTTGGGTTTTTCTGGGGCATATTTTTGTGTGTTTGTTTTGCTTTGGGAGCCATCAGCTCCTGGCAGATGAGACAACAAGATAAAGGCTTGGAGGGCGAGGGAGAGTGGCCGTGCAGATGGCGGGGCGAACAGTGTAACTGGTCACGCTGGGGGCTGTGGGAATGGAGACGTCCTGATCTCCGACAGAGGGGAGCCCTGGTGTCTTAAACATGTGCTTAACACCTTCACTGTCCCTCCCAGTGGGAGGGGGCCGCAGCTCTCGGTTCAGCGTGAGCCCCTTGGATGCCTCCCAGGCCTGCGGGGGTCTGGGAGCTAGGCATCCTGTTGAAAGGAATGCCTCCGTTTCACCCACATGTTCTAAGACTGTCCCCTCCTTACGTCACCACCGCGTGCGGTAGGAGGCAGTGGTCAGTGGCTCGGGTCAGAAAACGTTTTTTCTGAGCTCGTATAGGGAGGGCTATGACATGGGCTGGAGATGAACATTTCCTACAGGAAAATAAAACTTAGAGGAAGACAGCTCACCACTAAGTGGGACACTCGGAAACAAGGTTGCTAATTAATGAAAAGTTCTGTGTGGTTTAGAGTTTACCTCAAAACTCTGTCTCAGTCCTTGGCTGGGAGTCTCTCTGAATAAAAACCTCTGACGCTGGTCATTGGTTTCCAACACTCTTGCAAGACCCTGGCTCTTTTCATAGACAGCAGTCGTTGTTTTCTGGCCACCGTTCTCTTACTTGCAGTCTTGCCCTTAGTGTTGAGGCAGAGAATCTCTGCCCATTAAATACAGGCATGATTTATAAGCGTCTGCTCGAACCGCGGTCTCCAGGGGTGGAGGTGCGACCGTCGGGCAGCATCAGCTCGGATGCAGGAAATACCGCCTGTGCTGTCCTTGTTTGAAAGTGTCTGTCCCAGCTGCTGGTCTCTGAGTGTCTGAAGGACAGGGGCTTTGGCATAATCTTCTCTGCCTCCCCAGTGCCCAGCCAGGCCCCGACACACAGTGTCCCTCGGTCACTATGGAAAGGAGTGAATGTGGCCTTTCCCCTGCACAGCCCCCTCCGCTGGCCCGGATGCACAGCAGCCGCCGTCCCGCAGGTGCAGTGCTGTGGTTTCCTCCCTGCATGCTGCCTGGTGAGGGAGAGTGGGAAGTGTGCTCAGGTCTGAATCTCCTCCACCACCTGTGATCTGACCCTGCGCAATGACTGAAGTTTTCCAGCCCTTGGTTTCTCGGGGTCCTGGCATCGGAGGTGGCAGTTCAGAGGTTGCTCCCCCCCAGAGGCTAACAGTGCGGCCCCACCCTGTCACTGGGGAGCCAGTGCCGGTCCTCGCTGTCCACGAGGCTGTCACTTCCTGGGGGTTGCCAGCCTCCAGACCCTGTTCCTGCTTTCTTCCCCAACACGTCAGCTTCACTTTAGGGACATGATATCAAGTCATTAGCAGGGCTGGAGGTACAGCTCCGGGGTGTCACAGCCTGCTTCCTCTTAGACACGGTTCCCCAACCAGCGCGGAGCCTCGTGCTTGCTCAGAACCAAGCTCTCTTACGATCGGAATTCGTTATCTGTAATAGCCAAGCATAAGTATGAAAGGATATTAACACAAACCCCCAAAGAAAGGGACTTTTAATTAGGATATGCCTCTTAGAGAAATAAAATGTAGGTACAGCCAGTTGCCCTTGCCAACTCTTGGCTTGTCGCAGCTTGCTAACCTGCTCTGTCATGATTAGGGAGATGGTGGTGTTTTTCCCTCTGGTCCTCCTCTTCTCACCTAAGTGATGAAATCTATCTTCACCTCCCTCAACCCTAGAATGTCTTTCAGAGCAGGGAAACTACCCTGTGCTTCTCAGAGCCTTGGGAGCCACCTGGTGTCTTGTTAAAATGCAGATTCTGCTGCGGCAGATCTGGGCGCGTCCCTGGAGTCTGCATTTCTCGCCAGCACCTGGTGACACCTGTGCTGCTCCTCTGCAGACCACATTTTGAGTAGCTGGGGTGGTGGTATCTTATGGGTGGTCTCACACCTGGTTGTACAAAGGAGGTTTCTGGGCCTTTGCCCCACGAATGATACCCAGTGGGCCTGAGGTAGCTCAGGTGATCCTGATGGTCTCTTAACTAAGCTTTGAAAAAAATGCCATATAAGCACCGATTTCCTTTCTTCCCTTACAGTCTCACGTTAGTGCCGTGACAATGGTCAGTCACCTCACCTCTCTGAGCCCCATCTCTCTTGTCTGGAGAATGAAATAGTAATATTGCCGGGCAGTCCTCATTGTAAAGACTACAGGAAGCAGGTATCGAGTGCCCAGCACAGGCTTTGGGCGCTGTGAGCACTCACTAAATGGAAGTCGTCAATGAAGGAAGGCTCGTCTGTCTGCCTTCAACCCACCGTGATTGTTTAATGAATACCTTTTATTCTTTCATACAAACACAGACCAGTTCTGACATTGCTGTTAATCCCTCTCTCCCCATGAGTCCCTGGCATTGAGGCTCAGCTGTCTATGGTTGTTACCTGTGAGTTGTGACTTGTAATTTCTCTTGGCAGGTTAATTAAAAGTTTAGGTCTTGTTTTAGAGAAGTCATTATGGTCCCAACATGCAATTGTAACTCTCAGGTTTGCATAAGACACAGGTTGGAATATGACCCTCCCCTTCGTTACATGTTGAAGTGCAGACTAGAATTTCCGAAGATCTGCAGTGTCAGGATCCAGGGTCTTTATGTCTGTTTGTAATTAAGTAACAGGAGAAATAATTGTGTTTAATTTAACAAATGGCTAGATGGTGTACGTTTTTGCTTTTCCCTCCATTTAATGCAATCCAGCTGATGATTTTAAGTTAAATGAGTTTATCTTTTGCCTGGAAAGAAATCTAAAAGCACTTTACAAACTGCGTACACAAATGTAAACGCAGAGACCTGACACCGTCAGAGCCCCGTGGACTAGGTGGGTTTACACAGACACACACGCACGCACCCACTGGAGCCGAGTCGCAGGGCGAAACACAGCAGCCTTTGTCCGAGAGAACTGTCTTCCCCCACAGGTGGGGCCCAGAACTGGATGACGATGCTGTTTCTGGTCTTCGCTCCGGCGGGGTGGGTAGCTTTGCTGACCCCCAGCATTGAATGAAGCAGGAGGATATATACTAGTGGCCAAAAATAACATCATTGCAGTTTACAAAGGACCTTAAAAACATTCTGTAAGCCTTGCAGTGACTCGAGGAGGAAATTATTCTTATTTTTATTATCACCCCCTAGTGCAGATGAGGAAATTGAGGTCCAGGGATGATAAGAGAAAAGCCAGGATTGAATTGGCATCTGTCTTCCTTCTTTAGCAATCTGCCTCCTTCCCAGGAAAAACCCCTTTTTTCCTGTATTACACTTACTTCTGTTTTCCACCTATTCATTCATGCAGCAAACGTTTATTTTTATTTTTTGTTTTATTTAAAATTACAGTTGACATTCAGTACTACTTTGTATTGGTTTCAGGTGTATAGCATAGCGGTTAGACAGTCATATACTTTACAAAGTGTCCCCCACCCCATATTTCCAGGACCCATCAAACAGTGTATATAATTATAGTATTATGGACTGTGTTACCCACGTTGTACGTGACATCCCTGTGACTATTCTGTGACTACCAATTTGTGCTTCTTAATCTCTTTACCTTTTTCATTCAGTCCCCCAACCTCCCTCCCCTCTGATAGCCATCCATCTGTTTTCATATCTTGAATTTGTTTCTGTCTTGTTTGTTTTTTTTGTTCTTTAGATTCCACATATAAGTGAAATCATATGGTATTTCTCTGACTGACTTATTTCACTTGGCATAATACCCTCTAGGTCCATCCATGCTGTTGCAAATGGTAAGATTTCATTATTTTTTATGGCCAAGTAATCCATTGTATATATGCATATGTACCACAATTTTTTATCTACTTTTCTATTGATGGACACTTTGTTGCTTTCATACTTGGCTATGAACATATGAACATAGGCGTGTGTATACTTTTTCAAATTAGTGTTTTGGATATATACCCAGAAGTAGAATGGCTGGGTCCTAAGGCAGGTCCATTTTTAATTTTTCAGAGAACCTCCCTGCTGTTTCCCACAGGGGCTGCACCAGTCTGCACTCCCACCAACAGTGCGAAGGGTTCCCTTAATGCAGCGAGTATTTAGAGAGCCCCTGTGAGCTGGGGACCATACTTAGCTCTTTTCTTTATGTAGTTTAATCTTCACAAGACCTTAGACACTATGTGTTTTGATCTCAACTTTACAGATGACGAAATTGAGGCTCAGAGAATGTAGCTGACTTGCCTGAAATCTCAGTCAGGGCGGAGCTGGGATGCAAACTTTGTCTCCAAATCCCTCCATCTCCACACTACTCCAGTGTTGTACTGTTTGCAGTGATACTGTTAAATAATTTATTTCCATTTGTGTCACATGGAATATAATTTCCCTTTTATTAACTTGCAAGCATCCTACCTCCACCCAGGACATTTTCTTAAGAAATCATTAAAAAGACCATGAAAAAATATTACAGCATCCAAAACTTTTCAAATAAAAATAGCTTCATGTGCATTACTTGCAACCCCAAGACCTGACAAGTCAGTATTACAGAGTTCTGGGTCTCCAGAAAGCACCTTGTCTTTTAATTTTGGTTGATGCTGACGCATAGCAGGACAGATCAGCCTGACATTGTGGCAGTGTGAGCCAGGTGGGAAAATAGCAGAGGCCCCATAGTGGATTTGGAAACCCAGAGAAGAGAAAGGAGAATCATTCTTAGAAAACGTAGGCCATAGTGATTTTTATGAGAAAGATGCTCTGGTCTGAGGACATTTGTGCTAATTAAAGAAAAGAGTCCTTTTGTTTATGCCCAGGCAGCTGCTGCAAGTCCATCTATTCTATGTCCAGGGACAGAAAAAAATACTGCACTCCTGCTGTTTCCCAAGTTGGAGACACAGAGAAGGTATGGCATAGTTTTGGCAGAAGTAGCTCGTGGTCCAAATTAAGGAGAGGAAGCATTTACACAGCACGTGCCTCTAACTCAAGGAAAGGATGAAGAAGGGTCACTCGTGGCGTCACTGGTGAAAGTGTCGTGAGGACGGGAGAAAGGCAGGGGCGTGTCCAGGTGGATGGCTCCGGGAGGGCTCTCTGGATGAAGGGACATTTGATAGGACCTTAAAGGGTGGGCAGAATCTGCGCATTTAAAAAAGGAAAATGGGCGGGGGGAGTTGTTGAGGAGTCCGTGCTAGGTAGCAGGAACAGCATGAGCAGAAGGCAGGTAGGCAGAAAATTAATTGCTGGCTGTAAGGAGCCAGCACTTCTGTTTGATTAGAACCCAGGACACCCTGAAGGGGAGAGACGAGCCATCAGGGAGAGCCTCGAATGCCGCCCCCAGGAAAAAGTTCATTCTGCAGGCTTTTGAGTGAGAGACTAAAATGATTAGAGCCAGAGGGTTTACTGGAGCCTATTAATTTATGTAACTGAAAGAGGTTTCTGGGATTGGGCTTTGTGATTTCAAGGGAAAAAAGGAAACAGGAGGGAAAGGTGGGGCTGAGAAGGACAGGGGGACTGATTCAATGGCATCCGTGGTGTTCGTATCTGCTGGCCGTGCAATCCATTCCCCCTCTTCCTAGCTGTGGATCGATACTTTCACATAACCTTCCATCTTGCAAGGATTTCCAAAATTGGGTCCTTTGTGATTTCCCAAAGACCACTGGACTGTACTATTTCTCCATGTCCCTTGCTGTGATTAGGCAAGACTGCCGTTCATTAGCCTCTGAGTGGTCTTGCAAGGATCTGGAGAGAAAAATCCCGGACTTTCTGCACTGTAATTTGTATAAAAACCTGCACTACTTCAAAGAAGAAACTAAGAAAAGTGATTAGGAATGATTTTTAGTTGTTAATACGCTCAGCCTTGACCGTCCCCCATACCCCTTCCTCCAAATAGTAAGATGCCACACAGCGATGAATAATCACGGTCTCTCGGTAATCAGTCAACCTTCTCATAAAGGACATCGGCAGCACTTTGTGGCCCTTCTTTGGAGAAGCACCATGTGAATTCCCCTGGCCCTGGTAGGGGCAATTGATCCAGAGTGGTCTGGTGGAAGTGAAATGAAACCATAGGCTGAGGGAGAGCTCCCGTAAGCACAGTGGAGACCAACTGTGCCCAAAATTCATTCTGTGATGGAGAGCAGGACTATCAGAGCGCTGCATCTGCAGCCCGGAGAGCAGCCTTGCCAGCCGGTGTCCCTGCCACGGAGGACCGTGGGGTGGGCACAGTTCCCACCGCCCCGCCACCTCGGCTCCCAGATCTGTCTTGGACTGCTAAACCTTCTGGCTTCTCTGGGACCTGGGACCTCAAGGGCAGGAAAGAAGAAAAGGTACCTCGAGTGCACAGTGGGTACCAAGCAATAAAGCTGGCGTCTCTGTGGAAATAGTTAGAAATGTGTTTAGTGTGCAAATAACACGATTCCTACCAGTGGCATTTCAGTGGGGCTTTAACATTCTCGTGTGCACTCTCAGTCAGGGGCGAGTCCCTGCGGCTGTCACAGCAGCCCAGCCCAGCCCTGCGGCCCTGGCTGTGGCTGCCAGGCTGGCCCCTGGCCCCGGCCGTGGCCCCGAGATGCTGCTCCACCTTGAGAACTCATGCCTGCATATCAGGCAGGAAAAAGAAGACGGGGGAAGGAAACAGGGAAGCCAAATTTTTCCTGAAACACTCAGCTTACATTTCTTTGGCAGAACTGTGTTACTTGGACACTTAGAGCTATAAAGAAATCTGAGAAGGTGAATTTTTTACCAAAAACAAAATTTATTGACTGATTATTAGAGAGAGAGAGAGAGGAATGGGGAGAGAGAGGGAGATAAATCTCAACCCGTTGGCCCACCCACCCATGCATTCACTGTGACTCCCACAGGTGCCCCAACCAGGGATCAAATCCGCAACCCTGGCCCATGGGGGCAGCGCTCCAACCAGCTGAGCTGCCCAGCCAGGGCAGTGACTATTTTTAGTTTGCCCCATTGGCGCTCTGTACCAAATTAGTGTTCTCCCAGGAAGAGGGGAAGGGAATATGATGTCTGTCACAGGCGTCCCTGGGTCTGTTTGGTTCAACAGGTACCCACTGAGAGCTTCTTCCTCTGAGCCAGCCCCTGGCCGGGGCACTTACCTGCAGAAATGGCACAGACACGGTGTGTTTGCCTGTGAGGTTCTCATGGACCGGTACGTGAGGCTGAGAAAAAGGAGAAACTGGTCCGTGTAACTGAGGAGAGGGAAACGGCTTGGTTCAGTCTCTTTACGGCACCCAAGCGACAAGGCGTTTTTTATTTAAGCCTCAGAGCCCCTTGAATGCTGTGATAAGGGGTGGACAGAAGCAGCAGCTGCAGAGGAGCTGCAGGCCGACTAGACATTGCCTGTTCATTTTCTCGCTCAGCCAGTGATTACGAACTGCCCTTCACATGCCGCATCCTACGCAGGCGTTAATATCTCTGGTATATAATGTAGCCATGCTTCTCGCTCTTATAGACATGCCTGAGGCAGTGGGACACAGAGTCTTAAGTTTAAATACAGTCATCAGATATGTATATATGTATTATGTCATGGTAAATATTTATTGTGGTAAAGAAAAGAAGAGGGTACTCTAGCGAAACAAACAGGAAACCTAATTTAGATGGCCGGGGCCGGGCTGGGAATAGGAGTTGTTTAGGGGAAGCTTTGGAGAAAGAATGCAGCAAGTAGACGGAAGAGGCAGAGGCCCAGGGACAGACGAGCCGGGGTCGTCCGAGGAACGTGAAGATGGTCACAGTGTAGGGTGTGGGGATCGCCAGGCCAAATGGCATCAGGTGAGGCTGAAGAGGCACCAGGAACCAGGGCACAGGGCTTTCAGATGGCGGGTGAAGAGTTTTTTTCTTTTGTTTGTTAATTTATCCTAAGCATAACTGGAAGCCACCGTGAGACTTTGAGCTGGCGTGATCCGATTTCCATATTTGAAAGTTTCTTTGGCTGTAGGAGCTGGGGCACTGTAATCTTGGCGTGGCCCCGTCTGGAGGCCTTGGCCATGGAGATCTGTGAGCAGATTTGAGCTTAGTATGTACTGACCCTTGGAGATGGTTGGCAAACCCCAGGATGTTAAGATGTGTCCTAAGGGCTGAGGAACGGCCCATTTCAGGGGTGAGTGAGCACATGCAGCTGGCAAAGGAGGTTGCGAAGGTCAGAGGTGTGAAGGGCAGGGGACCAGAAGAACGAGCTG
Source organism: Micronycteris hirsuta (assembly GCA_004026765.1). Taxonomy (NCBI): domain Eukaryota; kingdom Metazoa; phylum Chordata; class Mammalia; order Chiroptera; family Phyllostomidae; genus Micronycteris; species Micronycteris hirsuta. Next base: position 9,135 of record PVJI01019577.1, on the reverse strand, counting down.
GCGGGGAGCTCAGCAGGACGAATCCATGTTTCAGGAGCCCTCCCTTTCAGCAACTTAGCCACCTCCTCTTCCTAGAGCCAGAGCTTCCGTTGTACTTCCAGTGTATGCTTTTGCCACTTTGGGATACATAATACCACACACCTTCCCAGACCTTTTTATTTCTTTCAACCTCACTTTTAAAGATGAGAAAACTGAGGTTTAGAAAAGTCACAGGACTTGCCCAGGGTGACACAACTACCAAGGGCAGAGCCAGGACCATAACTACAGTGACCTACTGATTGAGCACTGAGTCGGTGCCAGGCGCTGGGTGCGTTCCTGCTTAGTTCTCAAAACAACCTGCAAGTCACATGGTGTGTGTTTCCACATAACAGGTAAAGGAACTGGCCATCTCGTGCTCTTTGCCAAGATCTCAGAAGTAGGAAATAGCAGAGCTGGGTTAGCAACCTAAAGCCCATGCTGCTTCTCTCACATCCTAGTGCCCAGGTTTCTAGTGTGTGATGACGTACACACTCAGTCAGAGAGTCGTCACTAGAGATGGGGCCTCTGAGATTATGACGTGCGCACCCCTAGATCACGGCGTGCCAGCAGCACGCCTGCCGTCAGCAGCTGCAGGGGACCCGTCCGCCTTGTTCCACAGAGCAGCCTGACCGTCCTGACTCCTGCTGCGGGGCCCCCACTCCCACCCCACCCAGCTGGAGTGTCCAAGAGGAGATAGTTTATCAGTGGTGGTTTAATTTTTATAGCTAAGGGTGGGATTTTTATTTTCTGACAGCATGTTTCTCTCTCAGTTGATAAGGGTAGCTCATCCTCACTTCGCCAGCTTGCTTTTCCATTGCACAGAAGCATCTGTTGGAGGGTTCTCACACGGCGGTGTCTTTTTTCTTTCCCTTCGCGGTACCACTGACGTGTGGGACATGGTTCAATGTCTGCCCTCTTGTTCTGTAACCCGAGGCTGCTGCACTTGACGCTGCAGGTAGACAGTTGAGATTGTCGCTGCAGCCAGAGAGGCAGTGTGGTTCAGAGAAGGGGTAAAGGCTTCGGAATCAAACAGACCTGGATTTGAGTTCTGGCTACACTATTTATGAGCTATGGGACTTTGGATAAGTCTGAGCCTCACCTAACTTACCTATAATTAGGGGGAGAAAATCCACTTTAGAGAGTCTGACAACGACAGGAAAGCATGTGGTTTGTGGCAAATTCTCAGCATGTTTTGAAATATTCAACATTTGCTGAATATCTAGAGGTTCATCAGTAACTAAAACAGAAGCCTTGCCCTCAAAGAGCCTGTAGTCGATGGGGAGAACTGCCCAGCCCATTAATAATTCCAGCATAGTGTGTTCTGCTGCAACAGGGGTTCTCTGCAGGCTGCCAGCAGAGAGCGGGGACGGCAGCTACCTCTGCGGGGGGCGGGGGGGGCAGGTGGGGAGGGGGGATCGAGAGGAGGGCGTGATTATAAAGGACTTACTTTGAAGAAAGTGCTCAGTGGGTGTACAGACATCAGTTGTGACCCACTTGGGGCCAAAGAGAAGTGGGAAGCAGGAAGGAAATATAGAAAAGGAGTTACTCAAAAGAAAAAAAGGAGAAATGGAGATAAGATAGTAACCATCTCTGCTCGACCATAGACATGGTCACTGTGGACCTGGCAGGAAGGGATGGTCATTTGCATTTTGGAAATGGGGAAACGGAGTCAATGAACAGTGACTTGCAAGAGGACCCAAAGCCAGGTCCTCTGAATCCAATCCCAGCAATTCCTCCTGAAGCCCCGTCGCCTGGAACAGGACTCCGAACACGGCAGACCCTCATCAGACGGGCAGTGAGCACTGAGTTGAAAGGTCAAAGATTGCAGATGCTCCCTGAAGCCTAGCACCTTCTTCTGTGTGCATGACCTTCTCATGGGCCACTCCGAAGGGTGGAGGGCACAAGTGCCAATCCAGGGCACTGCCAGAGGCAGCTAGCTGGGGAATACGCACTCAGTCCTGGGAGATCTGCGCATTCCAAGGCTGCCAGATTCAGAGGGCAGAGCAACTCTGAAACTGGTTCAAATCCTGAAATTCTTTTATGTGGGTCCTGCTACAGCTCCAAAATGCAAATGTGCATTCTAGAACATTCCAAGACAGTTATTTGTCCTTACAAATTTGATCTTCTTCTGATTCCATAAAGAACTTCTCAGATGATCCATTCTAGTTTCAGGTCTTGTCATTCTTTACAAACTCCTCCCTGCCTCTCTGAAACTACTTAGGAAAATTAATAATATTAATTAATAGCTACTATTTATTCAGTGTCTACTATCTGAGTATTATCTCAGGTGTTTTACATAAATGGTTTCGGACCCTTACAATGGGTGTACAAAGTAGGTGTTTTTCCCTCAGAAGGGACGGGAGCTTAGAGTGTGTGTATGACTAGGCAGAACTGTCTCACCCAGCCAATAAAGGGGCTAGAACTTGAACCCAGGTCTGTCTGACTCCACCACCCACACTTTTCTTCTCGTGTTCTTTCCTGCCTCTGCCTTTGTGAGAGAGGGCCCACTGTGTGCACTGGGAGTGGGGAGAGGGCATGAAAGGGGTGGTGCCCAGAGAAGAGCCTAGAAAACGAGGTGGGGCCAGCCTGGGAAGGTCTTTGCCGTCCAGCTTAGAAGTCTGGTTTTGAAGGCAGTGGGAACACAGGACTGGCCGTAAGCAAACGCGGAGTGTGACGGAGCTATTGGACAGATCTGTCTGGCGCGTTTCTCAGACCAAAGCAGGGAAACCAACTTGAAGACCGTTGAGTGACCAGCAGGGTTTGATGAGAGAAGAGGGCCCGAACTGGGGCAAATGCCACTGCTCTTGTGCAAGGGAGGGGAGGGGGTGCATTGCAGAACGGTGCAGACTGGTCTTCTTGACCCCACTGTATTGTAGCTGTGAGGGACAGGCAAGAAGTTATGACCTTGGAGAATGGATGCCTAGTGATGTCATTAATTAAGTTAAGAAATGAGAGGAAGTGGGTTTGTTAGGGGAAGGAATAGGGAGACAGTAAGTTCACCTGAGATGTGAGCTGCAAATAGAATTTCCAAGTGGATATTAGTTGTTGGCAGTTACCAATAGGCAGATGGGTAAATAGGTGTTGACTTGGGGAAGAGCTCTGACCTGGGGACAGACACCCAATGGGTGTCATCAGTGTGGACATGAGAGGGGGCAGGTGGGAGGGTTAAGTAGTGAGAAGCAGAGTCTCAAGGATGGAACCCCAACATTCAGAGGGTGGGCAGGGGGTAGGAAATGTAGAGATTAGCTTTAGGGAAAAGTTAGGGAACTGATTACAAAGAAGCTGCTGGAACTGGTCATTAGGAGGTGATGGGCAACCTCAGTGGGGGCCTTTCCACCCCCTGTTGCAGGTGGAAGTGGGGTCACCATGAGTTCAGGAGTGAGTGAGACGTGCGGAGCAGAAACAATTCCTTCTAGACAGAGCAGGGAAGGAGACGGATCTGAGTAACCTGAGGAGGAGGCAGGTTCAAGGAAAGGTTTATATAAGGGGTGGGGGAGTCTTGAACATGTTGTCAGCTGTGGGAAAGGAGCCAGGGGAGGAGATTGGAGGCCCGGGAGAGACAGGAGATGATTAATGAAAGGAGGTGGGAGACAGAATGAAGGGCAGATGCCTAAGGGCTAGACCCCAGGGAGGAGGAGAGGCCCCTCCTCCTTTGTGACAGGGGAGGACGGAGAAGACGAGAAGAGGTGAAGTGTGAAGGAGGAGGAGAGCGGCTCACAGGGTGGGGTGGGCACCGATCTCAGGGCCGCAGCGCTCTCTGGGAACGGACTGCCTCGCTGCGTAAGCCCTTTCTGGCCTGAACCATGCGTTCCCTCCCATGCAAAGGCAGCCTCAAGCCAGCACCAAATCGGTCCGTTCCGCGGTGTGATACCACACTGGAGAGACGGGTAAGCTGGCCCAGTGGTTCAAGGGCGGACCTGAAGCCAGCTGGCCTGCTTTGAATCCAGGCTCTGCCACCTGCTGACCGTGGGCATGATTGATAACCCATTGTTGCCTCAGGTCCTTTACCTGAAAAAATTGGTAGGCGTTTCATGGAAGTAATTATGAGGACAAAATGAATTAATATGTGTTAACTACTGAGAACAATGCTGGGCACATGAGAGGTGCCTACAAGTGTTTGTTGTTATTGGCAATATTAGTTGCTAATAATTTTCAGTATTTACAGGATCCCAGGAGTGTGTTAAGTGTTATACAGTACATGCATGATCTAACTGAAATTTTGTAGCAGTCTCAGGGAAGCAGGGGGAATTAGTTCCTTTATATAGATGAATAAACAAGGTTCAGAGAAATTAACGAACTTGCCCACAGCCCCACAAGGAGTTAAGGGCAGAGCCGGGATTTGAGTCTGGGACAGTCTGACTCCAGAATCCATGCTCTTTCTACACTGGCTTTTGTACACTTGACCGGGGCCCCTCCCGAGTCAGCACCCTTCATTTCCCCTTTCCCGGGGCCATGGGTGAACGCACGATTCAGCTCTGCTCTGAGGGCACTGCAGAGTGCGTGCTTGGTCAGTCCTTGGCACTTCTCTGGGCAAAGAATTCAGACCTAAGGATCCCTCTCCTTGTGGAAGGAGCTCCTTTACTTTTACAATCAAGCAGAGGTTAGGTGATTGCAAATCTAACAGAGGTTTGGGGCGGGTTTCTTGCTGCTTCCACAGAGCAGAGGACCTTCTGTCGGAACGACAGGACTGTAAGTGTTACATGAAGGGTCATAAAAAAACCTGTAAGCCAGAAACCTCAGCACATCTGGTTTTAGTTTGAGTAGCTGCTTGTTCATGCCTTTATCTGAGCAGCGCTCATGTTCAGAGCTAATAGAAGCACAGTTTGTTTCATTCCTGGTTCATATTACATATCAGCCTACTTTTTTATTTTCATTTGTGTCGCAGGCCAAAGAATCCACGCAAGAGTGCAAGGGATGGACTGTATATTTTAGAAAAGTGGGGAAAAGTCCTATGTACTAAAGCAGAAAGGCTGGGGTGGTATTTTTCACAAATACAGTTTGAGTTTTCTCAAGCCTATCAATGCAAGCCGCTCTTTGGAAAGCTTTTATTTGGGAAAGTGTGCCACCATCATCTCTTTCTTCTGAATGAGAGTGGGGGAACATGAAATCTGGTGAGCTTCTCCTAGGTGTTAATTACTACGCTAGGCAGAGTTTATTTACATTAACTCATTTTAATTCTCAAATCCAACCTTTGCCCATCTAAGTTATTATCCCCATTTTCCAGATGAAGCGGTGATTTTGCTCCATATCACATGGAAGCAGAGCTAGGATTCAAACCCAGGTACATCTGGTTCACACCTATTTTGTAAGTTTCCAACACTTTTTGAATGCACTGTGCTGAGATCTGTCTTACGTGTTCAATAAGGGGTAAAAACACCTTTGATGACAATACTAGCTCATAACAATATTGCAAATGGAAAATGAAAAAAATACCTTGCCTAATAAAGAGCATCAATTTCTAGTGAAAATCCATTGCTTCCTGGTTAAATATTAGACAGATTCCCTTTAAAATCATTAAGAAATAAGAGTATATTTTTGTTAGCATTGTTCTAGAAGTTTTAGCCAATAGGAGACATTCAACAGAAACAAGAGCCCAACACAAAGCTTCACTATTTGTGAAGGATGTTTTTTTTATTCCTAGAGATCACACAAACATTAATTGAAAAAACTATTTTACTTAATAAGAATTCAGACCTTATAACTGGGGTACAAGATAGCTTTACAAAAGTTAGTAGATTTCCCATATATTCACAATAACCAGTTATGAAATATAATGGAAAATGTCTGAGTCAAATAAATCAATAAAAATTAAAATATCTTAATGAGAACTATATGTGACCTGTGTGACAAAACTGTGAAATTTTATTACAAACTATAAAACAGGACATGAATAATTAGGAAATATAAAATGTTTCTCAATGAGAAGGTGAAATACTTTAAATATGTCAGTTTATAGGTTAATGGAATGCCAGACAGAACCCTAAAGGGGATTTAGGCGATTTGGTTGAATGGTTTAAGACCTCAGCTGGAATAATAAACAGATGAAAGTATGGAAAAAATTCCAAAAAGAATAATGAAAGGGCACTCATCTTTAAAAATATTAACATACCATAAATCTATAATAAAAGAGAATAGGAGTCAAGCAGACTAATTAAATAAAATTGCCTAGAAGCATTACCACTTATATGTAAAAATTTAATATTTGTAAATGAGAGAATTGCAAATTGTTGGAGAAGAAGAGACTTAATCAATAAACGTTGTTGGGCCCTGGCCGATTAACTTGCTTGGTGGGAGCAATGTCCTCTACACCAAAAGGTTGCAGGTTCAATTCCCAGTCAGGGCACATACTTAGGTTGTGCGTTTGATCCACGGTCAGGGAACATGCTGGAGGCAACTGATTGATGTTTCTGTCTCATATCTGTGTGTGTGTGTGTGTCTCCCTCCCTTCCTCCCTTCCTCTGTCTCTAAAAATCAATCAGTGGACATATCCCGCAGTGAGGGTTAATTTTTTAAAAAAGTAAGTTAATAAATGTTGTTGGAATAACTTGGACAACTTCAGGTTGGCCCAGAGGCTGCGGAGTGGCATTCAAAGTGATAGATGTGGTTGGTGGACGCAGAGTAGTTTTATAGCCTACAGTGTTGGCCCAATATTTAAAAATTGGACAATTTCCCATAAAACTACAGGTTTATGGTTTACCTTTACAAATTAGAAGGCCAAAATCCCTGTAGGAACAAGCCTCTGCCTCCTTAAATACTCCGTAATTCAACACAGTCTCCACCTCATCTCTTTTTCTTCCTCACTTCTTTAATTTACCTGCCTGGCCCCTGGAGGAATGTGAGTTTTTACCCTCTGATTCAGACTTCACCTCACACCATATGCCAAAATAAATTCCAGATGGATTAAAGAGGAAAATACTTAAAAGTCAAACTAAAAAAAAGGGTAAAACCCAATATTCACATATCTCTGATTTAGGGAGGACTTTTAAGTTTGAAAGTCATTGAAGAAATTACAAAGCAAAAGACTAACAAATGCTTACTTAAAAATGTAAAACTTCCATATGTCTTATAAGACATCAAAATAAGAAAAAAAATAGTAGGCTGGAAAAATACTTGCAGCAATTATGAGAGATCAGGGAAGAGCTACTATCTATATTATGTTAAAGTGTATATCCTTTGGGGGAAAATATGATCTCATAGATAAATGGCTAAAGCTCATGTGTAGAAAAGCTCCCCAAAATATATAATACGCTATAAACATACCTAAAATATGTTTAACCTCATTAGTAATCCAAGAAGTGGAAATTAAAATAATTGCGTATCTTTTTTTACCTAATAAATTAGAAACCCCCTCCAAGTTAATATCCAGGCCACAGGGGGCTACAGGGCAACTGTACCCACATGTATTCCTGGTTGCACTGTAAATCCACACACCCTTCGGGAAAGCAAATTGGCATTTTGTATTAAGTCATAAAAATGTTCACATTTTTAATTTCTGAGAGTCTTTACTAAATAAACCAATACCTTTAAAAAGCTGCTTGCTTATCTCAGCATTGCTTACAGTTGTAAAAATTTGGAAACAATATAATTTCTAAAATAAGAAAGCATATAAGCAAATTCTGGGATGTTCACTTAATGAATATTATTCAGCCATTAAAAATCACCATTATAAAGAGTATGAAACATGGGGAAATGCCTATAATTTTCCACCCCAGAAGTAGGACAGAAGTTACGTTTATAGTATGAACCCATCTGTTACTAACAATGTAATTGCCTAAATAAGTAGTTTAGAAGCCGAATTTGAACTTGAGTTCAGGTATCTCTACCCTGAGACCGCTGCTGTTTCCGCCGCCCTCTTCCTGCGGTGGAACCCAAGATGACGTGTAGAGGGTGTAGGTCTGGGTGCTCGGTGGGCTGGCCATCGGCTCTGGAGCTCTCCCAGACTGAACGCAGTGCAGTGCTTCAGAGCACCAACTGCTGGGGGCTCTGAAAGAGGAGACTGCTGTCAGCCTAGGAGCTGGGAGTTTGTGAAGGGTTCCTGTTCTCCCCAGTTGCACAAGTGATAGAATGGGCAAATCTAGAGGACCGGAAAAGGATCTGAGTTGAACCAAAGTCTGCTGCCCATTTAATTTCTTAAGTGCTGCAGGGCTACAGACACGCATGTGTTTCTTCAGCTCTCTGTTACACACCTCTGTGTATATAAATATTTTCATTGTTCTCTTGTTCTTACTTAAAGAAGCCATTAAGTTAAAACTATTAACTGTGAAGGCACACCGTGCTTTCTAATCAGCTTTGCTTAAGGTAAAAGACAAGCACGCAGGTGGTCCGTCCGTCCCGAATGCCGAGTGTCTGAGGGTGCCAGAGAAGGCTTAGTGGAATTCACTTTAAGGAAGAAAGCAAATTTGAAAGAATCCTGAGATTTGAAACTCGAGCCTGTAGTTCTGTTTCCTGCATCCTCCAAACCCAAAACAGGCAAGAATTTTCTGTGTGGCAGAGTTCTCCGAGATAGTAATAATCCCCTAATGTTGTACAGGACTTTTAGCTTACTCAGCACAATGGCATGCCATTTTTTCATTTTTATTTTGTTCTTTACACAACCCAGTGAGGTAGGATGGTACTCAGATTATTGTTCCTATTTAGTGGAAGCAGCAGCTGAGCTTCAGAAGGAAAGGCGCTGTTATTTTTTTTTCTTGGAGGGGGTTCAAGATCACACATGAAGTATATGGACAAGCCTGGGTTTGAATCCAATTTGTTTGATTAATTGGGCCATTCATTCGTTTATCCTTCAAGCATGCAGTCATCATCCAGTATGTGTTTCTTCCACGCCATCTCCCTGCAACACCCTCTGCTATGGCAGTGGTGGCAGTCGTGAACACAGTCGTGAACACAGGTGCCCTCGTGTCTCAGCCTTCGGGGAGGACATTGTCAGTACTGTGACCGCGATGGGTTATGAAGGAGAGGGGTGGGGTCCTGGGGAGCATTGAGCAAGGGTAGCTAACCTAATTGGGATAGGATCAGGAAAGGTTTATTTTGAGTGTATGACATCTAAGTTCAGACCTCAAAAAAACCGATGGGGAGAGCAAGGTGAGTGGCAAGAGGCGGGAAAGGAGGAGGATTTAA
>PVJI01019576.1:0-30733 GCA_004026765.1 Micronycteris hirsuta | reverse complement strand
AATCTGATGAAATGAGCTTAGGGGCCGAAATCTCAGCACTGCTGCTTTCTCTCTGTCATCTTGGGTGAGAGATTTCACCCCTCTGCTCCTCAGCTTGTCAATTTTAATACTTGATCTTAGCCAAAAGGCTGAGAAGCAATCAACTTGCCAATTTTAAAATGAGGATAATAATCTTATGAACTCATGAGGCTGTTGAGAATATGTGAAGGCAGGGCATCTCTGATGGCCTCTCTGCCCCAGTTCCTTCGTGCAGACCGGTCGACCTCTGCCATGGATGTGTGGGGTCCACTGGGGCCCTGGGAGGCTTCTCCCCTGTGAACTACTTGCCCAGTTGCCCTGTGGATGCCGCCCTCACATTCACAGTCCTCGGGGAAATTGTAAGTGTATCGGTGCCCAGGTGGACTGAGCTGGAACAGGTCTGGTGATTTGTTTTTCCTAAGGCTCCCACATGGTCCTAATTGTGCATCCAGGGCTGAGAAAGTTCCTGGGACTCCTGCACCGGTTCTGGCCCTAACTTCGTGGGGAGATGTGGGTAAGGTCCTGACCGCAACACTTTCTTCTGGACTTCACTCTCCCCACGTGAGGAAGGGGCTGTGCTGGATTTGTAATATTTGAGGCTGTTTGGCAAGGCTGGGGCAGTGGGTGAAAGGGTGGCCAGGCTGGCCCCGCCCTGCACACATGGCTCAGGCCACTTGGATCTGCTTTGTATGTTCGCCTTCTGCAGTTTTCAGTTAGGAAAGGGGTCTGTTGCTTTGAAAACCTGTTTTAAAAGCCCCTGAGGCAGAGGACATCTGAGGGTGGCCTGCTGGGAAATCCTTCAGGCCTGCTCTGCTGAGAGGTCAGTAAGCAGAGCCAAAGGTCCAACGTGGCGTTTAGAACCGATGTGGTGGATGAGAGGAAAATCCCCTCATAACCCAAAAAGACAGGAGAAATGACGAAGGGGCAGAGCCATTGGGGGTGGGCAAGCCCATCATGTCCGCAGCAGAATCAAGCTGCTAGCAGGGCTGAGGGGGAGGCCCCCAGATGCGGGCCCAGCCCTGTAACCCGGGCCCTGCTGGCCTCCGCAGCTCCTGAAGTCCCAGGCCACCGATGCCCACCCATCCCCACAGCCCACAGGACCTCCGTCCCCAACAAGGATCTGTTCTGACACCCAAGGCGGGGAAGGGGTGGTGGGACTCTCTGTTGGGGGCACAGGGTTAATGGTTAAACTGCCTGGTCCTCCCTTGGGAGGAGGTTAATGTTTGAACGCAGGACGAGTCACAGGAAATGCCACTCACGGAACTGTCACCAAGCCCAGCACACTTATCACAAATAAAAAATTAACTCTTCAGCTATTCCAGGTTACATGGCCAAGGCCTTCCCAGCATTCTGTGGTAATGTTCCAGGGTCACCCTCATAGCTGCGTGGCCTGCTCTACCAGGCTATTTATTGCTGTTTACAGAAGCTGATACCCCCTCAGAGCTGCCTGGTGGAAGGTCTTTGGCTCTCCCTAGGGAAGAATGTTCCAGAGAGACAGTGTGGTGGCTGGGAAATTGTGGGCTTGGCAGTCAGACAGACCCAGGCGTGTGGGCTGTTGTCACGCAGAGGCTGTGTGACCTTGAGCAAGACACTGATCCTCTCTGGGCCTCAGTGTCCTCGCCTTTTTTCCTCGTCTCTGCCAGCTGGTTGCCCACTCCCAAAGAACATGGGTAGGAATGAATAGCTGGCTAGTTTGTGTGGGGTCAGTTTTTCCATTGAGGTGAAATTCACATAAATTTAGAGTGAGCAATTTAATGGCATTTAGTTAATTGTTAATTATGTTAAACACAGTATGTCTCATATTTAATTTGTACATGTGATTACCCAGTATTTAATTTTTTCATTTTATTAATGTGATTCAAACAATCTTTATTTGTGGCCAAATGTTGTTTTCTACATTGTTTCTAAAAAAGCTATTATTATTTAGATTTTTATATCAATTGTATACTTGCAAGTATTATTATGTTTTATGTTTTTCTATTAACTGAGAGGATCTGTTGAAATATCAGGATTCTGGAGGATTAACATACTCATGTCATTGTGTCAATATTCTGTATGTGCTCTGGCAGAATAGCGCTGAATACAAACACTTTTTGACAAAAAAAAAGTTAGAGTGAACGTCCATGTGCTGTATAACTGCCACATTGTCTAGTCCCAAACATCTCATCACCCCAAATAAAACCCTTGCCCACGAAGTAATCACCCTTGTCCTGCCCTCTCCCCGGCCCTGGCAGCCACTGATGCACTTCTGTCCTGTGGATTTGCTGGCTCCGGACATTTCATAAAAATGGAATCATGCCATATGTGGCCTTTTGTGTCTGCCTTCTCCCGCTGAGCGTCACGTTTTCAAGGCTGGCCCACGCTGTTGCGTGCATCGGTGTTGCATACGTGCTGGCTTCCAGTGCATTTTCTCTAACAGGTATTCCCAGGCCCTTTTCTTGATTCTTTTTCTGGCTGCCAAACCCCTTCCTCTGCCCTTCATGTCTCCCCGCCCTTTCCTGGGCACAGCTGATCTTGGCTCTTTTTTTTTCAGAAACAAGTAACCTATGTTTGTACAACATGTTAGACGTCTTAGTTTACTTCCTAAAACAACCTGTGCAGTAGGTACCATTATCCCCAGTTCACAGATGGGGAAATTGAGGCTCTGAGAGGCCCCAGATCACCCAGAGCTCAGTGTTTTGACTCTAAACCCTGATGGCCTCATGCTCTCTAGAACGGATTTGCTTTAGAAAAAAAGAGAGAGAAAGACTGCCAATGCCAATTTTTAGTTAGTGTGAGAGGTAGCATGAAACTAAGCTTAGATCAGGTGAGGAAGAGTTTTTGGGGTGGATGAGGAGGATTCTGTGGGATAAGGAACAGTGTGTGCAGTGCCTGGGAAGGGAAAGGCTCAACATACAAGGTTCAGAAGCTCACCTCAAGCTGGCCTCCTAGAGGGAGATTTGTCAGGCTGCTCCAAAAAGTGGCCTCACTCAGCCTCAGGTTCGAAGGGTCCTTTATCTCATATAGTACAGTCTCCATTCAACATCTCAGGCATTTCCCAGCTTCCTAATTCTGTGACACTTTCTCTTGAATACTTTTAGTGGTGGGGAACTCACTACTTCAATTGCAGTTTATCCTATGAAATGGCTTGTGCTTCTTGGTTTAAAGAGAAACACCCCCACCCCAGGCTCTTTAGCTTTTTCCTCCTTTCCTGTGCTTTTAAATGCCTTTGCCACCCTGGAACTTCAGTCTCTCCAACCCCATCCCGACCACTTCTGTGTGAGGTCCAACCATCGCAAGGAGGGCAACACTTTTCCTGAGCTAAATACTATAGGTCAGGTCATTAGCAAAGCTGAGGAAACCTCACCAGGTTGCCTTGTGGACGGCCTAGGGATGGGGCTGTGGGGCTGCTGAGAAGGGCAAGGGGAGACTCGATGAAGCTAGGAATCAGGGGCTGCGTGGGAGGTCCTCCTGAGCTACTGTGGGGTCTTGGGGAGGAGAAAGGTGAGTGGAGGTGAGCAGGGTCATAAAGGTGTCAGGGAGATGGAAATGGCAGCTTGAGGCAGGAGAAAAGAGTCAACACTGAGCGAAGCAGAAGCTAGAGGAGGACACAAGGGGGCAGCGCAGGAGAAGCTCGGACTCCTTGGTGATCTCCATTCTCAGGCACAGGGAGCACCAGGTGGCGGGGAGGGTGTGTGGAGGGGCTTTGGAGAGAACCTACTGCCCAGTCCAGCATGGTCCCAGGGCGCCTGGCTTGATCCTGGCCCCATGTCGCTGCAGCCTGACACGTTGCTCCTGAAATAGTCCCAGGTTATCATTGGGCCATCTGAGCGTGTCTATAAACAAATCAAGGACCGCAGGATGGATGCTCCTCCGTGGTGAATGCAGGGCAGACTTGCAGTGCGCAGAGGGCTGGCAGGTGCACGCCAGGCACCAGGCTGGTGGGGGGTCTAGAGACGGCCCAGGCACTGTCCTCCCTCTCAGTCACCTTTTCACTATCTCAGCCCCCTCCTCGCTGCCAGAGTGGCCTTGGGGGCACCTCTTCATCTCAGGGCCACGGTAGGACAGAGGGAGCTGATATTACTAAGTGACTGCTTAGGACCTGGCCTAGTGCCAGGGGATTCACAAGTGTGAATGAAACCAGTCGTTGTCCATTGACTCCAGTGGGCAAAAATAGAACTTTCTCCATTTTCTATAACTGTTATTCTGACCCCATTCTCTTGGGATGGCAGAAACCTAGACCTTGGTATTTTCTGGATTTCCCTACAGAGAGTCACATGGCACCATTGTGTCTGAGGAAGCCCATCCAGTCTTAAGCTTTGCTCCAGGGAGCCGTGGCTGACAGACCCAGTTTCAGGCCATTTGGCCCCTTCTGTGCTTCATGGGAGGCATGGGCTCTGCAAGGCTGTCTGTGTCCTGCTCCTCTGCTGACCCACAGCCCTCTCGCCTCTGGACTATTGCAGCATCCAGGCAAGCAGACAGCAGGGCACTCTGTCTCTTTCTGGAACCTTCTATGTCCTGCTCATCACTTCCTCTCCCTGTCTCCCTAGTCTGGGGACAGTCTGACTCCTTTCTGCTTCCTCCCAAGCATTTTGATCACACCAGAATTTCTCTTCATTCCCCACCAGGAGCCTTTGGAATTGCAAGCCAGGAAGATTGTAGGTATTCCTGCCACCCTCTGAGACTGTGAACCAGTAATCTAAAGAGGAAGGACAGACAAAGAGAAAAAAAAATATTAGGAGAAAAAAAAGAACAGAGGCTAATAGATTGAAAAATTTTGCATTGCACACACAAATGATTTAATTTTCACTAAAACCCTGGGGGTATTACTATGGCCATTGTACAGATGAGGAAACTAGGGCTCATAGAGGTAAGTGGCAGGTCCAAGGTAGATTGAGGCCCAAAGCTCACCCTATCTCCACACCACCACCTGCCTCAAGCCAGTGTCCCATGCTGTCCCATTGGGCCACGGGCACTTGGTAACACCTCTGCTCCCCCAGATGGCATCTGTGGTCTGATGTTGTCTCTTCTTGTTTTCCCACTTAAACTTCCCCAGCCTTTTATCCCATGCCCTCCATCCAGGCAGGCAGTGATGACAGTGACCGTCAGAAATGGCAGAGAGTTTGGAGGCATGCCCCTCACCTGGCCTGTGCTCTGCCCACCCACGCAGCCGCTAGTTTATATTTATTTCAGCCCTGCCTCTCAGTGCAAGTGAGCCCTTCCTAGTGGCTCAGGAGCAGTGGCCTTGTCTACAGAGCTCTCCCACCCCTTATCTCACAGAATTGTCCTCACCCCCAACTCAGGTGAGCTGCTTTGCACTGTGGACCTAAAACTACCAGGACCCCACAGTGACCTGAATCCTTCGATTTGTGCCTCCCCTGCAAGAGCTCCCCGGGGAGGCTGGGACAGGACGCCCTCCCTCCCTCCCCCAACTCAGAGCAGGAGCCTGGCGGGCAGTGGGGTCTGAGGCCCTTCACTCGCACCCTGCAGCACAGGTGGTCGCTGCGAGCAGCCAGAGGCCACACAGACCGCCCTGCTCCCTGGCCACAGTCCTTCCAGGCCAGCTGCAGTCACGCACCACCTGTACTGGGATTTCTTTAATCATTTTTTCTATTAAAACAGTTGACTTTTTTTTTCATCATACTGTACGACGAGGGACCCCCCAAAACCTGGAATTGATTTATAAAAAATTGTGTACTTATTCTTACATGTTTAAACCTTAATCAGCTTGAAAGCACTCTCCATTTGATGCAATTCACCTATTGAGACTTTTTTCCACTGCTCAAAACAGTTTTTGAACTCCCCGATTTCGATGCCTTTTAGTGCTTCTGCCATTTTGTTTCACCTCTTCCACACTGGCAAAACGTTCCCTCTTTAGGACTTTTTTCATATGGGGAAACAGAAAAAAAGTTACTTGGGGCAAGACTGGGTAAATAGGGAGGGTGGGGAAGGAGGGGTCATGCCATTTTGGGTCAAAAACTGCCAAACCTCAGTGTGGTATGGGCAGGTGCGCTCATAGCTCACCCATCATAAAATGGGCAAACGTGTTTAAAGAGTCTTCAAAAAAATTCACTGAAGCCCAACTCAGCCTCTCACAACAACACCAGCTGGTACTCTGATACAGATGGGTTCCTAGAACACTCACCTAGCAGGGGTAACACGTAATACAAGGGGCCTGCCCTTCAGAACATAATTCCATTTTAGGGGTGTCCTCCCTCATACATTAGATTTTAGACTAATTTGTCTACATAACTGCAACTTTATACCCTTTAACTAACCTCTTCCCATTTCTCCCGCCTTTCTACTCTCTGCTTCTGTGGGTTTGACTTCTTTTGGATTCCACAGATGAGCGAGATCACATAGTATTTGACTTTCTGTATCTGGCCTATTTCATTTAGCATACTTGTAGTGTCCTCCGGGTTCATCCACGTTATCACAAATGGCCAGATTTCCTTCTTTTTTACAGCTGAGTAATATTTTATTGTAATTTTCTTTATCCTTCGATGGGCATTTAGGTTGTTTTCATATTTGGACATTATGCACGATGATGCTGCAATGAATGTAGGGGTACAGATATCTCTTTGAGATATGTGTACTTACTTCATTTCCTTTGGATAAATACCCAGAAGTGGAGTTGCTGGATCATCTGATAGCTCCGCTCTATCTTTCTGAGGAACCTCCATGTTGTTTCCATAGCGGCCACACCAGCTTACAGTCCACCAACCATGCACCAGGGTCCCCTTTACCTAACTGACTTTTTTTTTTTAACTTAACCTCATCCTAAACAGTAGTAGCTATAAAAATCACAATGTGATATGCTAGTTCTATAACTTTTTAATGCATATTAAAAATTCTCTTTTAAAAAATGTGTAACTCTTAAGACTTGGCCAGATGGCTCAGTTTGGAGCATCTTGTACACCAAAAGGTTGTGGGTTCGATACCCAGTCAGGGCACATACCTAGGTTACTGGTTTGATTCCCCATTGGGGTGAGTATGGGAGGCAAATGACTGATGTTTCTCTCTCTCTTTCTCCCCCTTCCTCTCTCTCTAAAATCAATAAAACATCCTCAAGTGAGGTTTTAAAAAATGCTTATAAGAATGCGTAACTGTTAAAAGTGTTCTACCGTGTACCTGCTAAAAGTGCACACCACCTGGGATGTGCTTCTTGCATGCTGGGTATCCTGCGTCTGTCCCAACACCTTCTATGACCAGATAGTAAAGCTGAGGCTGGGGGAGAGTGTGGCATTGTCACATAATCAGGGCATGAACAATGCATGTGGAGTTAGGGTCCAGGTCTGCTGCCACCAAGGGTCAGCCTGGCAGGTGGGCCCTCAGCTCCACCATTGTCAGTCTGTCACCCCGCACAGGCCACTCACCTCTTGGAGCCTGGGCTTCCTCATCTCTGCTGTGGGGCAGTGATGCTGCGTGACCCCTATGGGCTCCACAAGGTCTGATGCTTGTCTAGCCCAGGCCTGGCTGGCCCCTTCCCCGACCTTTTCTCTCTACATGCCTGATATCAAGGGACCCAGCTGGTAGGGGAACCCCACAGCCTGCTCCCCTTTCTTCTTCCTTTCTCACCACCAGCCATTTCCACCCTGCCTTTTGCCAGTACCAGGCCAGTGTCCCTGTGGAACCAGCCTGACATGACCCAGGTCAGGTAGCCTGCCAGATGCCCTGGCACCCTCCCCATCTGTCTGGCCAGCCAGACACGAGTTGTCTAGCCTCATGGACTGGAGCCGTGAGCCAGTGTCCTGACTGCCCTGGTCAGCTCAGCTCTAAATCCATTTCTCCCAAAGTGAGAAAAGAGGCTCCTGCATTTTTTTTACATCAGGAGGGGCCCCCAGTACTTCCAATAAAAGAGATGTGGCTGAGCTGGCTGAGAGGGTGTGCTCTGAACCAGGCACCTGCCACCACACAGACATCTCTGCAGAAAGGGAGCGGACGAGGGGCCTGCCGCATCCTCCAGGCTTCAGGTGCCGGAATAGCTCTGAGCGGAGGGACACAGTGGGTCAGATGGAAACGGCCCTCCCAGGACATGTCACTGTCTCAAGGGTATCTGGGGAGGTCAGAGTCACCCAGGGGCCTGTGAGCTCCAGGACACCCTGCTTAGGCGTGGTGAGCAGCGCCCAGAGCTGGAACCGGAACAACCAGTAATCCGAACAGTGATGGAGTTCTGGGGGAGTTCAAGGTAGGAGGAAGCTCGAGCTCCTCCTCGTTCAAGGCTCACTGTGAGAGTTGGGTGAAGGTTTAGGAATATCCAAGGGGCTTCTCATCTCCCACATTCCTCAAAGGACACAGACACATGGTCCTTTTGTTCCACAGGTGCTTTGACAGTCTTGTGGGAGCCACATCCAAACCCTTCCCTCTGTGTCAATCCTCTCTCCCCTCCATTTCCCACCACTTCCCTTGCCAGGGCCACAGCCCATCCCGTCATCCCCCGGCTGCCTCACCTCCAGAGCCCCTAGTGCTGTATCCTGACCTCAAGCCTGGCCTCCCCCCATCCTCCCTCATTTCCTCCCTCCCTCTCCTCCCTCTGCGGGCTGGTCCTCTGGCCAGGTCACACTTGCCTTCACCTTCCCAACTCTCCAGTCCCCTCCCTGCATCCTATCTAACCCCACCTGTTTCCTTTCCACCTCCAGGCCTCTCCCTAGCATCCTTAACCTGGTTCCAGTGGGGGTTGATGCCACCTGGAGACAGGACAGGTGGGCAGAGCCTGCGAGGTAGTACCAAGCAGTGTGGCTACACAGTCCCAGCCTCCACTTCCTGGCTTTGTGAGTCCAGGCACCCACTGGCTGCCCCGCTGTGTATTAAATGAGGTTCGATGTGTAAATCACATGGTGTCCACTGCTAGCACCCAACCAGAGGTGGCAAGCAGAGGACTGGAAGGCCAGGACCTTAACATGGAATTTGGAAGTCAAGTGTGGCTCCCCTGTTTGCCGATTGACTATGCTATGCCCGGCCTGTTGCAGGTGCAGGTTCCTGCTCTCTTGCACTCTCTGCCCGAGGTGGGGAGCCATCTGCATCCCACACCAGGTAGAGCTGCCCACTGACAGTGACCTCCCTGGCCCCGGGAGGCTGCCTGTCTCACTGTGTCAGATTTGCTTCTGGGAGCCAAGGGTGGATCTGAGCCTAGAAATAGGGTCCCACGCTGTGGGGAGATTCTTAAAGCAAGGCCTGATGACCACAGACAGCAGCAACTCTAGGGAGTTCTTACAAAGCAGATTCCATGACTGAATTAGAATCTCGTAGGGTGGGGCTTAGGGATCTGCACACTTAGCACGCTCCCAGCCCCTCTGTAGTGTGACCAGTCACCAGGGAACTTCCCTTAGAGGGCAAACAGCTGTCAGAAGGGTACTGATGCTTTGAGCTTGGTTGTATTCACACCTGAAAAGAGACTTTTACTCTTTATGAAGTTGGGAATTTGCCCTGTGGGTACAGACCACACCCATCTCCTGCCCCTGGAGCTAAAAACTGCCCTGCAATCCAGAGGCCCCAGCCTGGCCCAGCCTCCTGACACCAGGATGAACCAGGAAGGAGCCTGGGAGGACAGGTGGGTGGGAGCTGCCTTTCATCGGCACCTACTGGGTGGGCGTTGACCTCATCCTCTTGACAACTTCAGAAGGAAGGCATTTGTTTTCCCCAGAAGAGAAGAGGAGCTGGGCTAGGGCAGCTACCGGGAGGTGAGGCAGGGTTGCAGCTCAGGTCTGTGGGACTCCAGAGACCAGGCTCTTTCTGAAGGTCCTGGGCTCTGGGGTGGGGAGGTCTGTGCTCTGTTCCCCCAAACCGAATGAGGGGTGACTCTTCTCACCTCATAAGCACCACCTCAGCTCTATTTCCTGTTCCTTCTAACCCCCTGCAATGATGTTTTCTCAGGTGGCATGGGTCCCCAGGAGCCTGTCACAAGGAGCAGTTTCCCTGAGTTTTTTCCCCTGGGGTCAACTTTGGGAGAATCTGTGGCTGGTTATGTTAAATGGTAATTTTTTAAAGAGAGTATAATCATAACTTGCATTCATATATAAAGTGAATACCTACCAAATATTGTATTTCATTAATGAGAGACCAGTAAGATGTTACCACTGGTTCATGGGAGAATTCAAAGTACCTGACATATAAGGCTGAATTTACAAATAAATGCAAAACTTCATTTGAAAAAAATGAAAAATTCATTTGCGTGCCTATGGACAAAAATCATTTGCACTGCTATCAGTTATGTACAGCTCACAGAGTTGCGTAGCAGCTCAAGGACAACACGAGTCTCCAAGACGATGGAAGTCCAGACACTCACCTGGCTTAGATAGTGCTTTATTTTGCATTGAAGACACCAGTGATTTTTTTTTTTATTATTCATTTCAAAGCCCATCAGTTACCAGAACAGGCCAACAAATGTGGCTCTGAGCTTTCAGCCAGATTCGGTGTCTATGAGGACAGACATGTGGTACTTGTTCACCGAAAACTCAGCTTCTCATTGCATGGAGACCAGGTGGTTCTTCCAGGGGGGGGTCTCATGAAGGGAACCCAGTGAGCTGGAAAGTAGTGTCCTCAACGATATTTCTACCACAAATGCAGTGGTTACGCTGATGTAGCTGTTTCCAAAGGCCAGGACAGTAGCTCTCAAAGTGTGGTCCCAGGCCAGTAGCATCAGCTTCATCTGCGAACCTGTTAGAACTGCAAATCCCCGGGTTCCACCAAGACTCTTGGGGGTAGGGCTCTGCAATCTGTCTATCAACAAGTCTTGTGGATGATTCTGATACAAGCTGAAGTTCGAGAACCATGGGGCAAGGGTTCTCAACCTTACAGTCACTTTAGAATCACCTGGAAAGCTTTAACACAATATTGTGACTGGGACCCACCCAAGACCAATTAAGTCAGGATCATTGGGGGTACGGCCCAGTAATGCATGTTTTTAAAGCTCCCCATATGTTTCTACTGTATGGCCCAGATTAGGCCCGCTGTCACTGTCATTTAATGCAAGCTGGGGGTGAGAGATGTCTCTGTTCTAGAGAAATCCAAATCTGCGCTTATAAGGCTTATATGAGATACTGTGTCTCCCTCCCTCCCTCCCTCCCTTCCTCCCTTCCTTCCTTCCTCCCTCCCTCCCTCCCTTCCTCCCTCCTTCTCTCCCTTCCTTCCTCCCTCCCTCCCTCAACACTGAGCACATACTATATAGATGGCAGAGTCCAAGGCCCCAAAGTTGAAAAAACACTCAAAAAGGCAGTGCTCCTGGCAAGTGAGGGCCTGGGGAACGATGACTAGGCAGTGGGGGGTGGCCCTTGGTCCACGTTCCATCCCTGTCTGATGTTGTTGCTCTTCTTGGCAGGCTGCGAGGGGCTGTGGGACAACATGAGCTGCTGGCCCTCCTCTGAGCTGGGACAGACTGTGGAAGTGGAGTGTCCTCGATTCTTCCAGATGCTCACGGGCAGAAGCGGTAACCATCCAGCCCAAAGGGCCCAGCTGAGAGGCTATGGGGTAGCCCCTGAGTGGGGCCTCAGCATGGACCCATGAGGCCAAGAAATCTCTGGGGACAAGTAATGAATGGAATGATGGGGGTGGGGTCCTTGTTAGGGATTGGAAACCTTGCTTGGGGGACGTGGGGTGGGCTTAATCCTTAGGGTCCCGAGCAAGAGGACAGGAGGCATTCTATTGGGGAAATGATAAAGGAGGCTAGGTTTGCTTCTCTCTGCTCCATGCACCCAATTTGGGGCTCCCCTCCTTCCTTCTATGTTTCTGCCCCCTTAGCTACCAGGGCCCTTGCTCCAGCCACCATGTCTGGGTCCCACCCTGGCACAGCCTGGCCTTCTAGAACACTTACTTCCTGTGCACATTCTGCTAGGCCCTGCTGATAAATTGTGCTGTCCCTGGAAGCCCCTGGCCTCCTGAGGGATCCCTTGCCTGAGAAAAGCTAGTTTACAAGGTCTTTCTTAGTTCCAGGCAGGGAAGTAAGGAAACTGTCTCAAGGGATGCTCAGGGACTAACACTGGCTAAAGGTCCATTACGTGCCAGGCATTTAGTAGTCACAAAACCCCTGCAAATCACAGACCTTTTCTCCCTGCACTTGACTTAGTAGAGAATAATATGACAGGAACTAAGAGGGGGTTAGCTGTTTGCCTAAGGTTCACAGCTAGGAGGTGGAGAAACTAGGACTCAAACCGAGATTTCTCTGACTTCAAAATTTGTACTCTGCTCGAGGCCATGGTCAAGGTGGGCCTATGGCCCCATGGTGGGGGTGTCCCTGGGTAGAGGCTGGTAGCTGCATGACCTTTAGCTCCTTCACTTAGTGGACTCATTTAAAGTCTAAAGCCTGGCGTGGTCCTGCCGCCCCTCTCCCCTCTTCCATGTGGAGCAGGAAGAGCTGCCTGATGAGGCCCTTACCAAGAACGAACCAAAAAATGACGATGTAACGCTAAAACCTATCACTTTCTGAAGTCAGGAAACAATGACCGGCTTAGAGCAAGACTGCAGCATGGGAGAGGAGTGTAAATTCTTCACACCATTATTCTCTCGTACACACGTGTGCATGTGTACACACACACTGATTTCGGGAACACGCTGCTTTAGCTCAGTTTTCCTCTCAGCCTCACTTGACGCCCTACAGTACAAAAACTGGAGGGCGCCAGAGAGTCCAGTTTGAATCTCACCCCTTCATTTACTGCTTGGGTGATACTTGCTGCTGAAACAGACAAATCCACAAATCTTGAAGTCTACCTCCGGTGCCTGTCTGCCAAGAGTCCAAAACAGGTGCTTCTGACAAGCAGGAAACTCTTTTCTCCATAGCGATTCTGGCATCCGGGTACCTTTCTGCTATGGAGCTGGCACACAGCTTTCAGACTGGTGAAGGGAAAGGACTCAGAGGATCAGCCACAGGAGATTTGAAGGACCAGGCCTGGAAGTGATACCACTTCTGCCAGTGTCGCTTCTGCCAGAACTCAGTCATGTGGCGACTCCTATAGCTGCAAGGGACGTGGGGAAGTGGGGTCCCGCTGGATGCCAGTCTCTACCTCTGGGCCCAAGTTCCTCAAATTGTCTCTGGGCTTCAATTTTCTCACCTCTAAAATGGGACAATAAATAACGCCAGTCCTGTGAGGCTGGGCTTGGAAATAAATTTTAAATATTTTCCTTTGCTCTTCTCTCCATTTCATACCATTTCTTGTCCTTTCTTTTACCCTTAAGTAACCCCCCCCCCCACATGCACACACACCAGCAAACTTATCTACAGTCTTTGATAAATCTAGCATGATTCTTCCATGTCTGTCCCTGGGGCCCTTGGAGCTTGGGATAATTCAGACACGATGACCTTGACTGACTTGCTGGTCAAGTGCAAGGCGAGGACCGGACCCTGGTCTCGGACTCCCCAGCCAGTGCTCCTCCCTGGCTGGCCAAGTTCTCTTGAAGTAAGGACTGGAAGCTCTCCTCTTTGCCAAGTGCTCCCTTCACAGCCTTCTTCAGAGCCACTGCCTCCCCCCACCACCATCCCCCCTGACCTTCTGTAAAGAGGCCGGACAGAGCCGTGCTCATGGCCTCATCCCTCCCCAAACCCTTGCTTGTACCCCTGCCTGCCTCATTAACTAGAATTCAGCTGTATCCTTATTGAGGTGCCTCAATTCTTTAATTGCTCAAGACCTGCTGGGGGTCACCCAGGGGTGCAGTTCCAGGTCGGCATGCTGCAGGGAAGGAAGCGGGGGTCCTATGCCAAACTCTGCTGCAGTTTCTCCTTACTACCACCTGGTGTCGCTGTAGGGCTACAAGGCCCTCCTACAGGATCCTCCTGCCTGGCCACATTGAAGCTCTGCCTGCTGAGTGCTAGGCACAGGCCCTCAGCGGGTGGGGGTGGAGGTCACCTCACCTTGGGGAAACTAGTCTGCTCAAATCCAGCCCCAGGCTTGAGGCACAGGCCAGTCTGGGAGCATAGGGCAGGACCAGTCTAGCCTCCCATCAAGAGCTATCCTCCCACCGCTACCTTCTTTCCCCATAGGTCCACCTGGGGTCTGATTAGATCCCAGCTCCTCTGTGTCCTCTCAGGAAAGAAAGCCTCCCCACCTCAACCTAGGGAGGAGCACCTAGTGTTCTGGAGGCTTCTTTTAGTAAGAAGAAACTAATAATAAATTAATTCTATCTCGTGGGCTCCGACAGGATGGGTGTCCGTGTGACATGAGAAACTGCAGACTGGATTCTGCCTCAGATGGACTTGGCCCTATTTCTGTTCTGTCTCAGTGGGGATTAGAGCCTCAAAACAGTAGAAGTTTCTAACCTGATTAGGGTCCTGGAGCCTTTTGAGAATCAGATGAGAGCTTTGGAATGCACATATACATGTGCACAAAAATACTGACTGTACTTCCAGTGGTCCTTGAGGTGTATATTGACCTGAACCTGGGTAAGGACGTTTACCTATTAGGCATTAAATGCAAGGGAAGTGGGTGGGGTTGAAGGGATTCCTGAAAGAGCCCAACCTTTGTCTCCTGTGCAGTTCTGCCCAGGGCCCGGCCAGCAAAAGGCACTGTCTTGTTAGCTGCTCTGGGTGCTTGGGCTGGACCATATGCAGCATCTGTCTTGGGGATCCTGCTTGGTTGGTGAGGAGAGGGCCCCCAACAGGAAGCCCACCGGCTGCGGTCACACATGTCTGACAACTAGTTCTGGGCTTCACAGAGTTTGTATTCTCTTAACTCATCTTCCTACCTAACCAGCCTAAATTTGACCACCATTTTTTCCTGTCTGACAACCTAGCTCCCTTGACCTAACTTCTACCCATTTCCTAAATTCCAAGACTCCAAGCCCCACAACTCCTGGTCTATTTTAGAAAGACCCAAAGTAGGAGGGAGAAACACTGTGGTGCCCATCCTGTGCATGGCACCAGCCTGGGCAATTTCCGTGTGCCATCATGTTTCCTGCTCAGTTCTGCAATGCAAGTGATCACCCATTTGGCACAGAAAAGTGATGCACCTAAGGTCACTTGGCCACCAAGAGGCAATGCTGGGTTTCAAACTGAGATCTGTCTGGTGCTAAAAGTGTGCTCCATGCCTTGTGAGCCTTCATAGGCTGGGCAAGCCTAGCATCCAAAAGCCATGGTCTCTTGTTGCTAGAAGCTACCCCTGGGTCCTTAGGGAGAGAGCCAGGCAGGAAGGCAGTAAAGCAATGGGACCTGTCCTAGCTGGGCGCTGTTGCCTAATTCTGAGCCTTGGTTTTCTCATCTGTAAAATAGTCCTACAGCACCTCCTGCACTGGGGCCCTATGAAGATTAGATCAGAATCTGCGCATTAGCGTAATTCTAGAAATGCCAGCCATATTTCTCCATCTCGGTGGAAACCGCTTGACCCTAAACTCTGTGAGCCAATGACCCAGACCCTGGGGCTTGTCAAGAGGAGCATGTCAGCCCAGTTTGTGTGGTTAAGAGGTCCATGGAGAGGGTGCAGAGTAGAACAAAAGCAGTGGCAGGGCTGTGATCAGCTCCTTGAACCCCTGCAACACCAAGAGCAGCCAGACCCAGGACCAGAACTCAGCTCTGCTTGGCAGCCCAGAGTAGCAGATGCAGCTGAGTCAGTCATCCCCAAAAGGGAAACGCTTCCTTGTGGCTCCCCAAGATTTCCTTCTTGGCTGGCAACTCCCCTTCCTCAGTCTTTGGGCTCCTGCTCTACAAGCTCCCTGTGAGCAAGCTCTCTCCTCTTCTCCATAGAGAACTTAGAGCAGGCCCTTTATCCCCATTTATTTGCTTCTCTAGAATGTTTGGTGAGCAAGGCCTCTGGGCAGGCACCTGGGGGCTGTCAGAAACTCATCTGCTGAGAAGTCAGGGAAGCCATTGCCATCCCTTGTGAGGGCACAGGACGCAGCCTGTGCTGGAGGTGTAGAGCGCTGTGCTCGAAAAGGCGGCAGTGGCATGTCAGCCTGAGGGGGTGGAGGGTGAGCGGGGGAAGTCTCTCCTTGAGCATTGAGGGACCTTGGAACTGAGTTTGGGGCCTGTGAAGGGAAGGGCGTAGGGGTGGGGTGGGATTGGACAGGAGTCTAAAAGAGCCCTGGAGTGGGGCTGGGCCCCAGGGAGCAGCAGGGTAGAGGGCACTGGAAGTTCTGCTGGGAGCCTGGGGTCTGGCTGGGACCACTGAGTACTGCGACATGAGTCAGTCAGCCTCTCCCGTCTATGGAGCCCTGGCGCCTGGCACAGCGGGATGGGGCTGTGGGTGAGGCGGTGGGAGGAAGACAAGCAGTGACTAGAGGCTGTGAGGGAGCGTTTGTTCAGGGATAGCTGTGTTTGTAAATTGATGTGTTAAGGATCAGCAGGTTTGTTGTGTGTCTTTCTCTCTCCCCCCCCCCACACACATGCACACACACATACATATCCCAGGTCTTTGCCCCTCCTAGGCTCATCTGCCTACTTGCCTTTCGCCATACTTTTCCTGACTGACTGACTGACTTACCTGTTCTTCAAGGATCAATTATTGGGCCAATTGGGAGCTGACTATGTGGTTCAGGGAAAGGCAGCTGGGGACAAAGTGACAGAAGGAAGCTCCAGGCTGCCCCTGAGGCACTGCTGAGGGCATCCAGGAGACCCAGCCATCTGTCTTTGGTCCTCGCCACTCACACATAGCACACTTGGCACCCACAGGTTCCATGTTTCGAAACTGCACACGGGGAGGCTGGTCAGAAATCTTCCCCAGGCCTGACCTGGCCTGTGGGGTTAATGTGAATGACTCGTCCAAGGAGACCAACCAGAAGCGGGTAAGCCTGATGACCTCCTTTCTTCCCCAGACAGGGGCGGGGTGGGGGAGTGCCTGGCTGAGGATAGAGTAGAGCCAGACCAGGGCCAAGGACAGGTGAGCTTGGGGCTGCCCCTCCCACCCACTTTTCTCCTGCTCATCACCTTGGGTTCAGTGGGCCTGCTTCACTGCCCTGGTCTATCAGCCCAGAGATAGTGGTCATGAAGGCCACAGCACAGAGTGGACTGCCATATGCTGCCATGAGACTAGGAGTGATATAGTTGTGAAAACAAAAGAGAAGTGTGGTGGCTAAGTGCTCAGAGCCAGGCTGGTGGATCTCAGCCCTGACCTGTGACCTTGATCGGGGTGGGGAGAACTTCACTTCTCTGTGCCTCAGTTTCTTCATTAGCGAAATTGGGTTAATAATAGTTTTGACCTCTCTCAGGCTTGCCAAGAAAACGAAATGAGTGAATCCATAGAAGTGTTGAGAACCGTGCCTGGCCATAGTCAGTGCTCAATCAATCTTTGCTCTCAAAGGAGAGAGCCCAGCCATGGGGCAGTCCTGGTTTGAGAGAGGACACTGTGACCCATGGGATGAACTTCTCCAGGTGCTTCTGAAATGGCTATCAGTTTCAGAGAACCCTTCCTGACTGATGCATACACATCCTTCAAAGCTCCACTCCAGTCCATCAATTCCAGAAAGCTCTTTCTTCCTGTCCCCCTAGGAAGGGCTCCAGCTATTACCTCCCATGTTATATGAAATCATCAGCTTGTGCCATGTGCATCCATCTCTCTCACTTCAATATGAATTCCTCTGGGGCATCCATTCACTCAACAAACATTTCCTGAGCATCTACTATGGGCAAGGCAGGGGTCTAAGCATGGAGATACAGCAGTGACAAGTCAAAAAAATCATTTCCAGGCCCCCATTGCCCAGCACAGTGCCTGGCACCTATAAGGTGCCCAACAAATGTTCATTGTTGGACTAAACATCTACAGTACCACATGCCAGCTGCTTAATGCACAATTATATTCAATCCTCAAAAGCATTCAGTGTAAGTCTATTATTTTCTTCATTTTGCAGATGAGGAAACTGAGGCTCAAAGGGGTTAAAGAAAATGCTTAGGAAGTAATGGAAGCAAATGTGGAAGAGGTATCTGCTCCCCCATGTTCATTGCAGCATTGTTAGTAATGTCCAAGACAGGGAAACCACCTGAGTATCCATCTACAGATGAATGGATAAAGAAATTGTGGCACAAATATACAGTGGAATGTTACTCAGCCACAAAAAGAAGAAAAACTTGCCATGTGCAACAACATGGATGGACCTTGAGGGTATTATGCTAAGTGAAAAATAAGACAGATAAAGACAAATACTGTGTGATCCAACTTATATGTAGAATTTTAAAAAACCCTAAAACCAAACTCATAGCAAAAGAGATCATATTAGTGGTTACCCGAGGTAGGGATGGATGAGGGAGAATTGGATGAAGGTGGTCAGAAGGCACAAAATTTCAGTTACAGGATAAATAAGTACCAGGGATATAATGCACAACGTGGCGACAGTAGTTAGCACTGCTGTACAGTATATATAAGTTGCTAAGAGAGTAAATCCTGAGGGTTCTCATCACAAGGAATATCCTCATTTCTCTCTTTTTTTTGTACCTATGTAAAATGATGGATGCTAACTAAACTTACTGTGGTATTATTTCACAATATATGTACATCAAGTCATTATGCTGTATACCTTAAACTTAGACAGTGAGGTATGTCAATTATATCTCAATAAAACTGGGAAAGAAAGTCAAGGGGGAAAAAGGAAAGTTGTGAGGCAGAATTCAAACAAAGTGTAACTCCCCGAAGAGTCAGTGCTCCCCCTCTAACTGCTGTCACTGTCTCATGAAAGTATGTGCCCCTTGGGAGATGCACTCTCAGCTGTCCCTTGGAAGATGCACTCTCAGCTGTCCCATGAGCCAAACTTGCCAGTGGAATATGGTGGACAAGCTTGCATCTCCCCTGGAGGGTGGGGTGGGGTCCTACAGAAGCATGAAGGGGGTAGCAGCAGAATTAAGGAGAGAGAAGGTGGCTGAGAGGCAGACCACACCCCCTTCTGAGTTTTTTCTAAGACTTCTCTATAGCCAATCAGTCAGTCTTGCTCTCTCTGAAGGGGTTTGATTGGAGGATCAATATGGAGGGTGGAGTTTCTTTCTTTCCAGGGCTTGCCATCCAGTTAGAGAAAACACATGAATGAGGTCTTCAGATCTGGCCTGAGTGGGTTAGTTTAATCCTGGTACTCAACAAGAATTGACCAGTGGGTACACATGATCTTGGAGGGGTGGTGGGTAGGCTCTGACTATTGCTATCATTGACTCAAATGAAGACAGGGGCTTATGGATGTCACATTTGTAAAGTCCATAAAATTAAGAGCGAACATTCTTATGATGTGTGGTAGGATCGAGGTTCAAAAGGATGTTTTGAGCTGCAAATGACAGAAATTTCCAACTGGCTTAATAAGCAAATTTGGCTCGTGGACCTGAGGGTGCAGAGAATAGCGTCAGGGCTCTTTCATGAGGTAACCCTGCAGAGCCACCAAGGACCAGATCCTTTCAACCTCTCTTCCTGCTATCCTGGCGCTTCTTCCCAAGGCTGGCAGCTCTCCCACCATAAGATGACTGCCACTGCCAACTGCAACCACACACTTGTCCAGGAGGAGGGATAGCCTGACTTCCTACAGCTCCTACAGCTGGAAAGCTTTTTTACCCAAACCCCCAGCAAGCCTGTCCAAACACCTCATTGGCCCAAAGTGACTTGAGTCTGCCCACCAGTGACCATCCCTGGCAGAAGGTTGGGGTACCTGATTGGCTTATGCCAGCAGTCCTCTTAAGTTTTTAGCTTTGGGACATTTTTTTTCCTCAAGCAGATTTATTTTGTTGTCTTTTGATTTCAAGTTCTAAACCAAAAGAAAAGAATTTTTAAGTTTGATGGCTATAACCCTAATGGAATTTTCCTTCCACAAAGAAAAGGATAAGGAAATATTAAATAAAAACTCATCATAAAATTTCCAGTGCATAACATCAAAGCTCCCTGGTGATTAAGGATTTCTATGGTTAGTCACTGGTAAGAAAATCTACTTTCTGCACAATACACCTGGATTCAGCTATGTTTACTGATAGATTTAGTTTTAACTTGCTTCCTCCTCTCTGATTTTGATTTCCTCTATTTTATTTTATTTTTTAAAGATTTTAAAAATTGTTATTCTATTACAGTTGTTCCAATTTTTCCCCTTTTGCCCTCCTCTGCCCATCCCACCCCTACCCTTTTACATTTTTAAGAATTATTGAGGACCCCAAAGAGATTTTGTTTTTGTGAGTAGTATCTACCGAAACCACACATGAGAACTTTTGGCTTGAAGTGATCATCTGGGAAAGACTGAGCCCGGGGCCCTAACCTTGATATTCAAGGCAAGGTTGAGACTGTGAAATCCATAGACAAGGACCTGAAACTTAACTAAGATAAATACAAAATTTGAACTTACCTAAGAAAATTATTGTCCAAAAATAGTGGCGAAGAAACCTACCTTAGCTTCAGCTCACATAAAAAAAATATTTAAAAGTCCCTAAAATTGGAAGGGTTTCAGACCACGTGACTCACACTAGTCCAAATGCTGGTCCACAAATTGGCACAAATTTTGTCTTTTATTCTGAGATTTGAATCATCCTATTTATTATTGTTGAATTATTTTTTCTTTTAATCAAATGATGGTGAAAGTCTAAATTTGTTGGTTTTCCTTCAACTTCCTTACTTGGCACACACTTCTCTAGTATTGACAAATCATTGACAAATCGGACTCTGGCTTGCAGAAGGACCAGACAAAGCTGCAGCAGAGGTTGGCAAACTACAGCCCTTTGGCCAAATCTGGCCCACCACCTGCTTTTGCAAATAAAGTTTTATTGAAACACAGCCACTCCCACTTGTACTACAAGGGCAGAATTAAGTAGTTTTAAAAGAGATCTTATGGCATCCAAAGCCTAAAATATTTACTATCTTCCCCTTTATGGAAAAAGTCCGAGACCCCAATCTAGAGGTGGCCTTGTCAGGATACGAAGCAGAGAGCTAGGTAATTTGACCCATGACAGATAGCAGTGAGGTTTGGGGACCCCAAGTCCACTGAGGGGTGGCACACTGTTGTAATCATCAAGGGCAGGGGCACTGAGGTTGCATATGGCCTCCTGGGAGCAGGGCTCTTTCTGTGTCAGACCTTAATGACACAGGGCAGGACCAGGCCTGTATGGAAGCTGGCCCATGTGTCCTGGGGATCAGGTGTCAGACAATGACCCCAGCCACAGGGCAGTACAGAATACTTAGCCTAACTCCATACTGTTACCTGTGCATCCTCATGCTGCCATAGCTGGCCCAAACTGCTCCTGAACTGGTGGCTGCAAAACCAGGTGTCCCCGGGAGTGAGGCCACCACCCACAGCCATGAAGCTCTTGTTGGTAGGTCCTCTGATATTTTGACATTTCACTGCTCTTTGATGTCCCAAAGTCTAGGAACCATTAATCTAATGCAACCTACTGTCCTTTTGTCTCTCCGCCTTGTTTCCTGTAAGGTGGCTCCTGAGTCCTGGGATTGTAGTCACATCAGTGGGGAAACTCAATGTCACAGGGCAACCTGTCAAAGGTCATCTGTTGCTGTTGGAAAGTTTTTGGTCACTTTGAGTCAAATGTACTTTCTGGTAACTTCCTCCCACCAGAGCTCACACACTAGGTCTTAACTCTATTTCTACGTGTCAGTCGACCTAATACTTTTCTTCCCTAAGTTTGTTTTCCCTCTGGGTGTGATGCACACAGTTTATTCTTGCACTCTTAAGATGACATGATCAGCCTTCTCTGGAAATGCTCCAGTTTATTAATGTGCCTCTTAAAATAACACGCCCAGACTGGACCAAAGGCGCCAAACGTTCCAGTGTGGCCAGCTACCCCACAGCACTCCTCTGTGTAACTGAGAGAAGGCTTAGTTTTTCTAGCGGCTACCTCATACCTCACACTTCATACCATAATCTCACGCAATTTCGCACCACTGACTCATGTTGAAGGGCGGATGATGGGGGTGAAGTGTGGAGGTGGGGAAAAATCACATGTACCGTGTGTCCCCAGGGTGCCAACCATTGTCTAGATACTCTCCCTGATACCTTACTTGTTCTTCCAACAAGCTTGCAAGTGGATAGTATCCCAGTTTTGCAGGTGAGGAATCTGAGGCTCAGAGAAGTTAAATAATTTGCCCAAGGTCACACAGCTGGTGAGTAACAGTTGTGGGTTTGGAACCCTTGTCTCTTGGCTCTGATGCCTGTATTCTTTTTGTGTAGTACACTTTCTTAACCATGAAGCTTTGGCCAATCAGACCTCAAGGTCATTTTCATATGCTGAGCTATCAGCCAGTCTGGTTTCCCCAATATTATTCTTGTGTCTGTTTCGTTTTTAAATTAATTACCCTTTTCTTCTGGTTACAAAGTAGTAATTACCCATTGTAGAAAAATCAAAAGTGTAGAAAATACAAGTGAAGCTATGGCTGGTGGTTCAGTGGATTGAGTGCCCGCCTGTGAACCAATGGGTCGCTGGTTCGATTCCCAGTCAGGGCACATGCCTGGGTTGCAAGTCAGGTCCTCAGTTGGGGGTGCACAAGAGGCAACCACACACTGATGTTTTTCTCCCTCTCTTCCTCCCTTCCCCTTCTCTAAAAATAAATAAATAAAATCTTTTTTTGAAAAAAAGAAAATAGAAGTGAAAATAACAGCTATCCACAAACTTATCACCCAAAGTTAACCAGTATTAGCATCTAATACATCTCCCTACAATCTGGTCCCTATGCATATACGAGACTGAACTACTTGAAGTGGCCCATATTTCATCCTTTTTGATCTACAAAAAAAAGCAATTGCATATAATTCAATCTAACACTTTTTTTTACATGTACTATAGTGGGAATCTTAGTGTACATGTAAAATTTGTATTCTGCCTTTTACTTAAAATTACATTCTTAGCATGTCCTGACATCCTTTCAAACTCTTGATAAACATTATTATAATGTGCTCTAACATGAAAATAATTTGGATTTAAAATAACTTAGTTAACTATTCTTCTCTTGTTGGACATTTGAGTGTTTTTCATCACAAATAGTTTTGTGATAAATGCCTTTATATATAAATATGCTTTTATATTTCTGATTAATTCCTAGAGATAGAAGCGGGGTCATAAGGACTGCCTATTTCAAAGGTTCTTAATTCCTGTTACTTTCTGGAGAGATTGAACCAATTTTCATCCCACTATGCGCTCACCTGCACAGAATATTATTAGTTTCAAATATCTGTTATTTTGGTTGGTTAAAAAAATGGCATAGCATTATTGTTTTAATTTTCATTTCCTTGATTTTTTTAAGACTGCTGTACAATTTATTTTTTGAACCTAAATGCAAGTCTTTACATTTCTTCCTATGTGTCAAATTATTGTATTCCATTGAAATCTTTTTGAGTCAAAGATGAACCAAGAGTGTGAAGTGGCTGCTTGGCTGCGTTCATAGGAGCGCGGTGTGCAGATCAGGGGAGTGAGGGTCCCTTTCTGCTGCTTCCTGGTTAGAAGATACATCAGGAGCTGTTCAGCTATCTAGCTCTGGGTATTTTATTTAAGAAGGACATTGACAAGTTGGAGCACATTAATTGAGCAAAATGTTGAAGGATTGTAGAAAGTTTTTTTTTTAAGATTTTATTTATTTATTTTAGACAGAGAGGAAGGGAGGGAGAGAAACATCAATGTGTGGTTGCCTCTCACGTGGCCCCACAGGGGACCTGATCTGCAACCCAGGCATGTGCCCTGACCGCAAATCAAACTGGTGACCCTTTGGTTCCCAGGCTGGTGTTCAATCTACTGAGCCACAACAGCCAGGGCAAAATAGTTTATTTTTTAAAAATAAAGACAGGCCTTAGTTACAAGACGAATTCAGTTTATTTTAAGTAGCTCCAGAAACAGAACAAACCAATAAGTGCAATTTATAAGGTAATAGATTTTAGCATCACACGAGAAAAAATACCTAATATTTGTGCTGCCGTACACTGAATGACTTCCTTCAAAGGCAACGAGCATCTCGTTCCTGGAGGTGCTCAAACAAAACATTTAAATTCGGGATGACATAAGAGGGACACAAGTTTGCGTCGGCATGAGATGATCCCCAAGATCTTCTCCAAAGCCAAGATGTGATGAGTCTGTGAATGGTGTCCTTGGGACATAAACAGCGTGGCAGTCTGAGGTGAATGGGTTCAGGCAGGCTGGAAAGCAGGTACAGCTGAGGCAGAATAGTGGAGAGCCAGCCAGGTGGGCAGGTAGGAATGACACGCGCCTCTCTCTGCAGCACCAGTACCTGCTGAAGGTGAAGGTCATGTACACCGTGGGCTACAGCTCCTCCCTGGCGGCACTCCTGGCTGCCCTCTGCGTCCTCTGCTCTTTCCGGTGAGCGCCTGCGGCCAGCCTTCTGCCTCCCCACCCTTCCTGGACACAGACTTGCATCTCTTAGAACTCATTGTGCCAACAGAGGAGGGTCTGGGTGGGCCCCTCTGCCACCTCTCGATCTAAAGCTTATCTGTGGCAGAAGTTCCTGTGACTGAACTTCCTGTGAAGTTCCTGTGACCTTGTTCATTCCTGTATTTCTCACGTTTACTTAGTATTACTAAGGTCTTACTGCACCAGTTGCTTTGCATGTTATTGCTAATTTTCTCACGATGCCATAAGATAGGTATCATTACTCCAATCTTAAAGGTGTAATAACCAGACTCTTGGTTACAAGAAACAGAAATCTACTGTAAAAGAGCTTAGGAAAAACAAAGATGATCTGACCCACATGATTGACAAGTTCAGGGGCTTCTGGCTTTAGGCATGTCTGAATCTGGGTGCTTATAGGTATCAGCAGAACTAGGTTTGTGTCCCTCCATTTCTCTGTTTACATTGGCCTCATCCTCAGATAGGCTCTCTGCAGGGGAGTCAGAGATGGCCACCAGCGACTGCACGGGTACATTCTAACAGTTTTGCAATACCAGGGCAAAGAAGGTTTCTTCTCCATCAGTTGCAATGAAAATCCTGGGGGAATTCTCACAGGCTCAGCTTAGGTCATATGACCCACCCTAAGCCAATCACTGTGGCCAGGGTTGGAGAGCTCAGGTCTGTCTTGAGGGTGGGAAGGTGAAAGTCAAACCCACCCAGAACTGGAATGGGTTTCCCGTAAGGAAGCCTGGTTCTGGTGCCTGAAGAACAGGAACAAGTTACAGGCTTCTGTCCCCGACAGCAAAGCAGGAAACTCAGGCTCTGCGGGGTGAAAAGGCTTGAGGTCACAGAACTCATCAGGGGCAGAGTCTGGGTCTGATTTCCCACTGAAGCCTTTGTTTTTTCTGTGCTCCTTGCCTCCTTCCATTTTGATTACCTGTCTCTGGACCCCCCCACCCCCCTTCTAAACAATTCTGGGAGCTAGAGATGGCAGGTCAGGGAAGAACATAATGTTGCCTTATGACCCCAGCTTTTATTTTTAAAATTATAGTGTGAGACAGAGTAGACTGGGTACCTGGAGGCCTGCGTTCTCATGTAAGTTGGGCTAACAGATACAGAGAAATGTGTCGCCTGGAAATAGCCAATGTCCAGGGCCTGGGTTTCCCCTATGCATTGTGGGGAAGGGTAGGCTTGGCTACTCTCTAGCCCCTCCCAGCTCTGGCCCCTGTGGCCCTGTTTTCTCTCCCTCCAGGAGGCTCCACTGCACCCGCAACTACATCCACATGCACCTGTTTGTGTCCTTCATCCTGCGCGCCCTGTCCATCTTCATCAAGGATGCTGTGCTCTTCTCAGACGACGGTGTCCACTGTGATACCCACACGGTAACATGCCTCTGCCCCAGGGTGTGGCTAGTCCTGCCTGCCTTCCCCAGCCTAACTTTGGAGAGGGTGGTAGAGTTCCTGCTAGGGCTACATTTAATGCCTAGGGTAAAGAGGCCAGCGCTGGGGCTGCTCCGGGAGGTTCAGAGAGAGTTCCATGTCCCCACATGCACCGTCTGGATCGTGTATTAGGTCAGCTTGTTGGGAAGCCAGTCAGGGGCTGCCACTCAGCTCCCAGTGTCCAGGAGTGGATTAGCCACTCTGAGATTTAGATTTATAGCAAAGATCCTCTTTTCCTTACTCTTGTCAAGTCCCAGGTATAGACAGATGGCCAAGTCTAGAGAGGGATGGGTTGGTTGTAGAGAGAAAAGGGTGAGTATCTACCTGTGCGCCTGCACACATAGGCCTGAAGTAAAACAATCATGTTTTGTTAAATCTAACCCTCTTTCTCATTCTGAATGCTCAGATGAGCCCTAATTCCTTGCAGTATCACTGTGTGTCAGTTGGGAATCCCTTTTGGTGCACATAACAGAAAATTGTACATCAGTGGCTTGAACAGATGGGGGTTGTTTTCTACAAAAGCAGTCCGTAGGTGGGCAGTCCAGAGATGGCACAGAGGCTCCATGATGCCATGAAGGACATGGTCCTTTTCCCTCTTTCTGCTCTGCCATTCTTGGTCCCATGCTTTATATCACATGTTTGCGATATGGCTCCTGTAACCCCAGGCCCCACATCCACACTCCAGGCAAGTTTGCTTTGACTTTGATTTTTCGTTTGGGAAAGAACACCTTCCCCAAGACCTTTACCTACCTCTTATTGGCTAGAACTGAGTCATGTGGCCATACTTAACTGCAGAGAAACCCGTGAGACTGAGTTTTTTACTATTATAGTCTCTAAAGCAGAGGCAAGTGAGGGAGAAGGTGATCGGAAGCTGAGATCGGTTCAGCCACCTGTCTGCCACTTTCCACCACTCATATGTGTAATTCCTTGTATAGCTGTCGAGGAGAGATCTCTCGGATGAAATAACAGTATCAGAGTGGGGGTCAGGAGACTTAAATTCAGGCCCACATCACTGACCAGTGGTGGAGAATTTTAGCAGTGCCCAGCAGAGAACCTCCTTGGATTCTACCAACACCAGACCTTTGAACTAACCATGGACCACACCTGGAATCAGAGTCTCTGGGAGGCCCTAG
Source organism: Micronycteris hirsuta (assembly GCA_004026765.1). NCBI lineage: Eukaryota > Metazoa > Chordata > Mammalia > Chiroptera > Phyllostomidae > Micronycteris > Micronycteris hirsuta. Next base: position 3,959 of record PVJI01019576.1, on the reverse strand, counting down.
CGTAGGAACCACAAATGGCCAGCAACGCAGCAGTGGGGCCTCCTCCTTTGCAGCAGCCCTCGGGCCACCCTAGGAGCTGTCCTCTCCCCTGGGGACATTTAGTGAGAGGAAAGGGGACACTCATGGGGTGAGTATAGGAGCCATGCTGGCATAGAAGCCCCACCACCCCACAGACATAATTTCCTGGGATCCATGCAAGCGACATGCTTGTTATAATAGTCACTGCATCCCCATCAGGTATTTAGAGGTCTCCAGTCCAGATGCAGTCTACCAGTCAAGAGCCATTTTTACTATAATATAATCAACACTGCCTCCTTACATAGTTGGTATGTCCATTCTGCATCTGTTTCCTGGGAAACTGAACTTGGAAAGGATTTTAACCCTTTGCTCAGATATGCCTTTTCCTTTCTAGACCTCAGCTGCCTCATCTGAAAAATGAGGGAGTTGGGAGTTGAGCAATATCTGACACAATTTTACAGCTGGCAGCCAATTCCAGAATTTGAATGCAGTTTCTGCTTCTGCAATGCCATCTTGACTGAGCCTGCTGGACTGTGGACTTCCACTCTCTGGAGAACTCTGTGGGCCTAGTCTTCTGAAAGTGGAAGGCCTCAGGGGATGGCTATGAACTCCAGAGGCTCAGTCTCTGGCCTGGCCCCGGACCCCTACCACACCTTGTCGCTTTCTTTGAGGCTGCCCACAGAGGGAAGCCCACAGTAGCCCGTCCTGGGACTCACACGTCTCTCTTTGTCCAGGTTGGCTGCAAGCTGGCCATGGTCTTTTTCCAGTACTGCATCGTGGCCAACTATGCCTGGCTGCTGGTGGAAGGCCTCTACCTGCACACGCTGCTCGTCATCTCCTTCTTCTCAGAAAGAAAGTGCCTCCAGAGATGTGTGGCCCTTGGGTGGGGTACGTTTCTCCAGGGCTGTACTGCTGAGTGGTATGGAAAGGGCACTGAGGCAGAGGAATTTGGTTTCTAGTTCCAGCTCCACATTTAAAGTTAATTAATTTGTGTAATCTTAGATAAGTTACTTGCTGTTTAACCATCGGGATTCAATTTATTTATCTGTCAAATGGGAAATAATAGCTAAAATTCAGCCCCAATTTCTGACGTCCAAAGCCTTTTACAATTTGATACCACCCAACACTTGTTGCCTCATCCCCCTTAGACATTCCATTTACCTGTCACCATTTCTGCATCCTTTCTGTATCAGTTAGAGTGGTTTTGACTGTAGATGTCATAAAATCTGGCCTATATAGGCCTTAAACATAAAATAAATTAATTGACTCATATAACTAAGAAGCCCAGGGATCATTAACTTCAGGAAAGACTGAATCCAGCAGCTCAACAACGTATCTTTCTATCTTTCTACTTGCATTCTGCTAGTGCTCCCACTGTAACTGCCAGCAGCTCTGGGCCACTGGCTTCCTTGTTACCTCTAAGGAGAGAAAGAGGCTGTATCCTAGCATTCCCAGCAAATATTCTACAGTTCCTTCTGATTGGACCAGCATAAGCCTCACACACATCCTTGAGCCAATCACAGAGGTCTGAGGGAATGGGATACACTGATTGACTTGAGCTACTCCAAACCACATGGATTCCAAAAGGAAATCAGGAAGGATTCAGTTTCTAGGAAGGAGGGGAAATGGTAGCAAGATAATCAACTGCAGGACCCATTGTATCTCTTTCCTTTTTCCTTTCTGGTCAATGAAAATAATAATAATAACTCCTATTTCTTGAGCACTTACTGTGTGCCAGACATTGAGCTCATCACTTTACATGTATTATTTTATCATCACAATATTCAGAGTCCTCTCAGAAACCTTGCCTCAGAGATGTGACATCATAAGCTCAATTCACATCAAGGGCAGACTCAGGATTCAAACCACAGCCTATTTTTAAAGCCTTTTAACTTCTATTAACTTCTGTTCTGCCATTAACAAACATCCATCCATCCATTCATTCATCTTTCTATTCACCCATCTATCTGTCCATCCATCCATTTATCAATTTTCCGTATGATAAACATATGTAAGTTAGCTACTGGGTTCTGGACAGAGAACCAGGTTTCTAGGGGTAATCCACAGGCTTATAAGGATAATCATGTGTACCAGCCACTAACTTCAGTTTCTTTCTTCTTGATGCACTTCATTAAGAAATGCCCCTGCCAGGAACTTCTTTTCTGCTTGTCTAAATCCTACATGTAAGGGCCCTGGCTCTTCATCCAGCCATCAGGGAAGTCACCTGAGCTGGTAGAGCTGGCCGAGTCCTGACTAGCAAGGACAGTTGGCCAGCAGTAGGTGTGGGGCTCTGCAGATCTCTGAGTAACTGCACAGGCCAGTAGTCCCATGGCGCCAGGGGACCCGGGACTCTTCATATGCACCTGCCTCTGCCAAAAAAGCACCCAGCTTGGAACTCAACTCACTGAGTCTTCATTCCAGATCTGCCCGTTTTGCTATATGGATATGGACAGTTTTATAATCTATAATATCAGGATCATAATTTATTCAACTTTCTTCAAACACTTCTTTGTGCCCAGAAAGGCTTATTGGGATTACAGAAACAAAAACAAAACCAGTTCCATCATTTGAAGGGTTTGTCATCTAGCAAGAAGACAGAATTGTATTGTGATATCTCTCACAGGTTTCTAGGACATTTAAATGAGATAATGAGAGCCTGCCTTTCTTTCTCAGATATTTAGTGACTATCTGCTATTTGCCAGGCTTTAGGGATACAACAGCACATAAAACAGAAGTGGTTTTTCCCTCCAGGCCTCTGCCTACAAAGCACCAAGGGGACCATGAGAGGGCCAAGGAACATCTAAAGTTCTCCACCTTTCTCTTTTACCTTTCTCTTGCAAAAGCAGTGGCCCCTCCTCAGTTTGTACTCAACTTGTTTCCACAGAGATAGATTGTTTAACCATTGCGCTCAATGTAAAACTTTGCAAAAAAAAATTGTTTATGTAGTAAAGAAATCATTCTAGTCCCATCTAGTGAACATTTTCTGGGGTTTTCTATTTTTTTAACATAAAATTACAAAATATTTATTTTCTTTTTTTTATTGTATTTTTTTCCAATACCATTTATCCTCTTTATAGGAGGAGTCCCACACTGCTGTCCATGTCCATGAGTGCTTTTTCCTTTTGCTTGGTCTCTTTACCCCCTAAACTGCCTCTGCCCACAGCTGTCAGCCAACTGTATCTATGAATCTCTCTCTGTTTTGCTTGTTAGTTCAGTTTGTTCATTAGATTCCACATATGAGTGAAATCATATTGTATTTGTCTTTCTCTGAATGGCTTATTTCACTCAGCATAATGTTCTCCATGCTGTTGCAAAGGGTAAAATTCTCTTCTTTTTTATGGCTGAATAATATTCAATTGTATAAATGTCCTATAGTTGCTTTATCCACTCATCTACTGACAGACACTTGGGCTGCTTCCATATCTTGGTGATTGTAAATAGTGCTGCAATGAACACAGGGGTGCTTATGTTCTTCTGAATTAAATGTTTCAGGTTACTTCAGATATATTCCCAGAAATGGGATCACTGAGTCAAAAGGCAGTTCCATTTTTAATTTTTTTCCTCTTTAATTAAAAATATATTGCATACTGCCCCCACCCCCGCACTTCTCCCCCTTTAGTTCTTGTCCATGGCTCATACGTATAAGTTCTTTGGCTTCTACATTTCCTATACTATTCTTTTTTTTTTTTTTAGCTTGACCAAAGGCCTATATGCCTTTATTTATTTTTATTTTTTTAATTATTTTATTGTTGTTCAATTACAGTTGTCCGCATTTACCCTCCCCCCACCCCACCCCAGGCAAACCCACCTCCCTCCCTTGCTTCCCCCCTCCCCTTGGTTTTGTCCATGTGTCCTTCATTGCAGTTCCTGAATACCCTTGTCCCCCTTCTCCCCTTTCCCTTCCCCTCTGGTTACTGCCAGAATGTTCTAAACTTCAATGT